>OX243812.1:35540443-35735048 GCA_945859605.1 Lumbricus rubellus
ATTCAAAACTGATTCCATAATCTTGAAGATGTCAGGTCTTAGCTAAGCGACTGCATGGGTCAGTCTCAGCCTGCCTCTAATAATAATAATAATAAGCCGATTTATTTAGCGCCATAGCTCAGCCGAGGCCGAAGGAAAGGGCGCTGTACATGAGATCACAAGTTACAGGCAATTATAGGATTGTTTGCAACACAGCGCCTTGACAAAGACAATCACACATTCAGAGACAACTTCAGACAAGTGATCCACGGACTCTGTTTGACAGCCCCAGCAATTCAAGTCAATGACTTCACTTAACTGGAAATGTGCAATTTTTCTTAGAAGCCACTAAACATTTGAGCTAAGTAATCTCCTCAATGAAGTAACGTGGCAGACTCTCTACTTTCCTTCCTGTCTAGGTTCCATCGACTTCCAAAGCACCTTTAACAGTGAAGTAGGGCCTATACTAAAATTGCAGCTGTACTCCTAATTGCTTACTTATGCACTTTAATGGTGTGACATTGCCAATTACTCAGGCAACTGTTGAATATGAAATTATGATCTTCAAAATGGCTGTTCAAAGAACAATGGCAGTGACAAAGCCCTTTGTTTCTGCCTTTAAATTCTTCAGCACGACGCTCATTTCAGCATTTGAGGGCTTTTAGATTACAGCTAAGTGCTCGTGTCAAAAGGGCAATCCAAAAAGGTCAAAATTTCATCTACAGCCTGATTACGTTTTCATACAAGCAGTTAGCAGGACCTGGCGAAAAGTTTAACAAGGCATAACATAGAACGTCATACAGAAGTCCGTAGAAATTGGCTTTCAAAGCTTAGTAGTATTTGCACCTCAAAATGAATTGCATTAGGAGATAAATGTTTTGTTTACCCAGAACTGGTCGATTTTACGAAGAGCTGATGATTTCATGCAACCAGTTAATGACAGATACTCTGCTAAACCAGATGACCTACCACTAAGGCTACATTGTCTAAAAGATCATGTGACTGGCCTAAAGTTGCTATTCTTGCCCACTGCTATCCTATTTCAGTTACTCAACTGCAAATGTCCGATTAGCCTATGGACAATAATTTTGCAACAACACATCTTATGATTGCCTCAGCCTCTGACTTCAAGTACCACAGTGTAAAAATACCACAGTGTAAAAGTACCACAGTGTAAAAGTACCACAGTGTAAAAGTATGACATTGTAAAAATACCACAGTGTAAAAGTACCACAGTATAAAAGTACCACAGTGTAAAAGTACCAATTTATGTTATTATTTGTAACAGTTTCCCTGTATCCGACAGTAACAGTCCAAGTCATAATTTCAATATATTATAATGTTGAGTACCAGTGTTCAACAACATTTGCAACATGAAGCATTCCCTCGCATATATATAATTTGTCATAAGACGCTCAGTCGTTATTTGGGATGTGAAGGACAGCATTGTTCAGCAGTCAGCCAGCCGGATGGTCATTTAGCATCTCAGCAGCAGAAATGGTCAGCACCAATTATTCTTTGGTCTCTTAGCATCTCCAACAGCAGCGACGACTCTCAGTAACCTGGAGCCCAGCAGAATCATCGTACAACTGCATTCTACTCTATGGTGTAATTTCCACTCTATGGTGTAATTTCCACTCTATGGTGTAATTTCCACTCTATGGCGTAACACATCTAGTGTCAAGATTTTTAAACGAATGATGAGAATAATTGGAAACATTGTCTAAAACAAACCATGCAGCATTTCAGTGTTTCTGCATTTTCCACTTTGCTTGCAGGCATCTGCTAATCTCAACAGTAACAGCCATGATGTCACTGCCGCAATCTTGTTTACTTCGGATCAGCTGTGTTCATAATTCATGCATGGGTCTGCTGCCTCACGCGAGGAGGCAGAAGCAGCACTCGAAACACGACCAGATTGATTGCATACATAATCCCCAAAAAGCAATAGCAGTATGTG
Source organism: Lumbricus rubellus (assembly GCA_945859605.1). NCBI lineage: Eukaryota > Metazoa > Annelida > Clitellata > Crassiclitellata > Lumbricidae > Lumbricus > Lumbricus rubellus. Next base: position 35,542,383 of record OX243812.1, read on the forward strand.
GTGGTGCCCGTAAACAACGACATCGGAAAATTCGGCATGTAACCGCACCGCTGATGGACATGCGCTTAATTCAGTGAAACTTTCATGAAGCAGTATCATCTCAATAAACAAAATGCTATGGTGTAGAAACATAGTGTGCACCACTGCCATCGGCCTCCTATGAGTTGTTTACCAGCAGACCCACTGATAATTATTGTAGCTTGACAATATCAGCCAGAGTGGTTTTCTTATCTCCCTCCAGCTGATAATTATTGTCAAATAACAATATCCACTTATTGTTTTTCTGATTTCCAATCAGTTTTGCTTGCTACTGTCAGATATAAATAATCAGCAGTTATCGTTCTCACCTCCAAAATTGTAAACATAATAACAACAATTCATATGCCATCCAACCATTCCAACGTACAATACAATCGTACATCCGGGTAGTGTCTAGGCTACATATGCAATGCTTTAATACAATACAATACTTATGCAATGCTTTCAGGATTCAGAACCAAGCTATAATTCTTAAATAGTTGTGTATTGTCTGTTTCTTCTCATAGTTTGTTTGATTGAAAAGTCTGCAGTTCTGAAAAGTGACATCTTTCTCCTGCTTCCCAACGCTTGGACCTAAACACTTGGACCACCAACAACCAGTGCATAGCAAATGGCATTTCCGGTAGCCGGATAAGCATTTTAGAACAAACATCTTTCACTTCCATTAGGTTATGGCAAGCAGATGCACTGCCGCCGCCGCCGCACGCTGTTTTTTCCATTCAGCCGTGAGCGCTTCTGCATAATTTTCCTGCAGTAGAAGTCTGTTTCCGATAATCTGGTTCTCGGCCTGCTCTGTTGGTACATCCCATCCGGAAGCGGGAGACCAGAGTTCACTCGTGCAGATAAATTCTGCTGTTCATCCGACTGAACTTGACCGTTCTCTTCTCATACAACGGTGGTCTGGCAATTGGAACGAAATCTTTCAATGCATTTCCTGTAATGTTCCATTTCACTCACTTCAACACTTTTCTGATCGACCAGAACTTATGTATGCAACACTTTTGACAGATTTGAAGTCCGTATGACGCTTGTCCAGACAAAATGGTCACCATACAGTTTTTGCAGCTATGCAACATTTACCGTAAACCATAGTTGTAAAAAGGTTTTTTCGTTTTTTATTCTCTCCCCCAAAACGTCGCTTTTTTGGTTTTTTATTTTTTCTTTAACTTTATTTATTCATTTACTTTCTGTTATTATTTTTCTTAATTTTAATTTTTTTCTGATATTCCTTATGTTTTCCGCCAATTCTCAAGGATTCACCTAACTAAAGTCATTATTTCATCGTTTAACATCGTCATTTAAGAGATAGCCTGCGTGTAGTAGGTTCCTAATCAGGATTTTCAAGATTAAAATGCGTGTTTAGATGCAGCAAAGTCAAATTATTTTCCGTTTCCGTTTTTATCGTTTTTTGTCGTTTTTTTTTTGTGAAAAAACGACGGTTTATTTCGTTTTTTAATTCCGTTTCCATCGTTTTTTACATCTGTGCCGTAAACATTATGATGAAGGTTATATAATTAAAAATAGGCATCGACACCTAGGATAGGACACAATAGAAGTACCATACAATGAAACTGAAATGAGATAATGCCCCCTTATAATGTCAACGCAGATTACGATGAATTTATAGAAGAAGAGGAGTCACAGACGAAGCAAGAAGGAACAATTGGGTATACAGGCCTCACCGATGTCAACCAAAAACTTGGTGAATATCTTACTGATCCAGATAGATGGAGCATATACTGTATAATGGTTGTTAAACTGAGTGACCTGTCATGACATACATAGCCTTGGATTTCATGGCACAACAATGATGTAAAGATGGTTTAAAGCACATAATCTAGTCTAGACAGGCATAAGACCAACCCAACATTATGTTTGTAAGACCAACCCAACATTATGTTTGTAAGACGAACCAAACATGTCATGTTCGTATATCATCATCACACAAGAACATCCGTGAATCTGACATCACGGATCTTCTTGAACAGCATTAATAGCTGAGAAATGGTTCAATTGTCAACTTTAATCTGTCCAACCACTTCTGCATTTAATTTACTGTTTGGTGCTCACTGGCAAAATTTTTCCATTTAAAGCATCATTACAGTCTCTGATAAACAATAAAAAAAGACACGTGGTGTTCTGACGGTGCAGATGGACCATGAAATGTCTATTCTATTTAGTCTAATCCAATAGATTCTATAGCTTGTATGCACTTTTTATAGCAAGAAAACTACTCAGAGGCACTCCCGACTACAGCACGGACACTGCATCTGAGTTTCATGGCGAAACGCATGAGCAATTGTGAGTGACGGACAGTTAGGGTCCCTGCACAACGGCTTGAGGTGGATTTGAACCTGCAACCTTCTGACTTCCAATGCACCAAACATAGCCCTATACCACCGCGCCCCACATGACAATGGTCAAAACATCAATCGACTGTTGCCTTTAACCTAAAAAAATCACAATTGAAAATCACAATCCATTGTTGATATATACTAGATCACAGATATCAGATAAGAGGCTAAAGTTGAAAGAGATGGGTCTTAAGTTTATACCTGAATGACATCAAAGAAATGAAAAAATTTATTGATCTGGGGGTTTAAATACTGAAGCATTGGTTGGACCAGCCACCAAAAAAGCTTGAAAGTCAAAACATTTTGGGTTGGGGCAATGCAGGAGTCATATTGTTCATTGATAGAATGCAATCTGTATAAGAGTTGGTCATACAGGATGAGCATGGAGAAAGATACAGCAGGTAAGTTGATTACAACGTAATACTTTGTGAATTATAATGCAGAATCCATTCTAAAATGGATTCCTACTCAATGGGTAGCAATGTAACAAATGCATTATGGGCTTAACAGGCTGATATTAAGAGTCTTGTTAATGGGTGTGGCAAGAAAGTTTCCACCCATCTGTATAGTTTTTGTAGAGTTCCATAATATATAACAGTGTCAAGTGAGTGAATGCAGGCTAGAATGGTGGAATAAAAGCAATAGCTACGGGCATTAAGACAGTCTTAGGTCAGAGGTCCGACTATATGAAGATCCTGTATCTATTATTCTAGTGTCAGAGTTTCCAGACCTAGGGCTTCAATCTTTTGGTGTGCAACATACAGCGCTGTACTTGCTTGGAAGAGAAAAATATGTGTGAAATCTACACTTCCTAAAACCTCCCGAAACGTCAATCACTCAGAAAGCTGTTTATATTTCCTATGCGAACTGAGATGCTGAGATGCGCTGAAACATTATGCCAAGCAAAGAAACAGAATCTGAGCAATCCATTGGATTACATATGGGCAATTCCACGAAATAATAAAAGAAATATACAAAATATATTATATACACACAGGGTAAATGTGCTAAATGGCAGAGTTGCAAAAACCACTTCACTAGAGATGGAAATTTTGCAATTTAAAAGTACAAATCTAATGATGCTGAGTTATTATATTCCATGCAGGTTTTCGTATATTTGTAGCAGTGTTCTGTACATTTTTACAGTGCTTCTTCTTCTTCCACAACTACTTCTTTCGTGCTAAGGCACTTTCTTTAACCCGGTCATTTGTATAAATAAGGCTTAACATTGTGACCCACACCAGTAATAACAGGACCTAATTAAGGTAAGTATAACTTATGTACAGATGTATAGGATATCCCTAATTGATGAAGCAATCCAGTGCTGAAGAATGTGATAATTCAAAATGCCAGAGACAGCAGCTGACTCCTGCTTCAAAACTGTAGGAGTGTAGGTCATAACTCAGAAGTGAGTCATGGAGTTCACCAACTAGGTCACTGTTCATTTATTAAATCATACTTTTCACTGCATGTCTATAGAATAAAAATCAGATTCAGCTGGTCAGTTTGTGACTGTCATGTCATGTCATTCCGCCATCGTGGCTCTGCGACGGTTGGCTGCACGAATGGATGAGCATCTTCCACAGTTGTCTATCTCCTGCCATGTTCATTAGTCTTCTCCCTGAAAGTCCAGTCCATTTCAAGATGCTGTCTATCCATGCCGTTCTAGGTCTTCCTCTTCCTCTTTTCCCCCTCCATCCATTTTGTGACTAGGTCTTGGGAAAAACAGAGTTGCATCCATTTTGTGACTAGGTCTTGGGAAAAACAGAGTTGAAAGAAGCCACTGTAAAAAGATAATTAGGTCATTACTCTTGTACTACATATTCCCACTCGACAGTAGCTCTCAGAAGGCGGACAATGGCATCACCAGTCATATTAGATAAGCTCTTCATGTCATCCGTATTGGATATTTATAAACCAAGTACCTTCTAAATTGCCCTACAGTATAGCACTTGGATGCTCCAAACACACATACCCTTTGCAAGCTGGTGTAAATGAAGATACTAAACATATATTTGCACTTGCCTAGTTAAAGCTACTTTACCACTGCATTACTTACTAAAGATACTATTTGTACTTCACATATTTCATATACATGTACTCTTTAGTCCTTATGCTCAGTTCTAGCCTTTGTTTCTAATTAAAAGAAAGTACATGGTAGTTTATTTATATATGGTAGTCTCTCTTTATTTCAGAAATCAAATGGGTCACTAGTGTCTGACAGAGTTCAGTCTTTTTTAGCAAAACAAATCAGCATTGGGGAATTGACCCTGAACCATGAAGCACAATCTCTAATTGCAATGAAGATGATTTTTGTAGCATCATCAGTATCAATCTGCTTTTATCTGCCTCTTCTTGTAGCTTTCTGATGTAGTTGCTGAATTGGTGTTGACATTCTGATGGAATTATTCCCAGAAACGCAATTTGTAACATTTGGCATATTATCTGCTCATTAAATCATGAAGGCATTCTTGGTAAGTACAATGTAAATAATTAAATTTGATAGAAGCAGAAAAAAATAACTTTACTTTATAAGTTATGCTCCGATAGCAGACCTTCTGCATTCTCCAGCATGTAAAAGTAGTCTAAATTAATACCAAATGGACAGCTTGAACATTTTGACTGACCTGGGCTGGCTCCTCCCATTTCTTTGTAAATTCTTCTTTGGCTTGGGCAAGAAAAGCTTTAACTACAAAACATCAAAGCAAAGAGACACTCAATACCTTCCTTTCATCAGTTAACATTTATAATTATCATACTACTTCACAGCATAGCAAATATAGTGGAACAGTATATACAGTTATTATTCTACTGTACCTATTTGAGGGACCGTTTCACTCTGAAGATTGCAGGGGAGTGTGGGTGAATTAGCATCATTGTATAATATGCTACCAATGCATTCTTTAGGTTCCTCTCAGAATCAAGTTCAACCCACAACCCGTATAATAGTTACATTTCATAATCTGATACCAGTAATACAACTGATATCTATCTACGGGTAAGTTTCGAGCATAATACCAAAACTGACCTAATTCATAGGGTTTCAAAGCTTTCATTTGAAAGCAGGCACATTAGAAATAATATGTCACTGAAAGGCAACCCACCTCTGCATTGACATATAATGAGTCCACATTACACTACATTACTGGGGTTTGAAAGTGGACTTCCACTACAATCTGCAGAAGATGCTTAACATTTCTCACAAATATTACTGTAAGTCAGTTAAATGGCTGGGTGACTAGACATGCAAAATCCAGTGGACCAGTCTCTATTGGTCATTTGACAAGCATGACAGCTATTAATTTCCGTGGCCTAAGTTTGTATGAAACCTTGAAAGATTATTTTCTTGAGACTGCGGAAACCTCTCCCCCCCCCAGCCGGAAACAATTGGCAAAGAAAGGATCTCAAATTAAAGGTCACATAAAGGTTGCGAAACCTTTATGAAAAAGCAATTGTTCGTTTGTTTGTTTGTATGTGCACTTGTTATAGCGCCCCTTCAAGCTCTCTATACTCAGTGGCACTCCCGAATGCAGAGCGGACACTGCATCGGAGTTTCATGCCGAAGCGCTGAGCAATTGTGAGTGAAGGACTTGCCCAAGGCAAGGTGGATTCGAACCTTCCGGCTCCAAGGCAACGATGCCACCACTACACCACCATGCCCCGCAATTGTCAGAGACCTGGTCGATGCCTTAAATTAAGCACAAAGATAATCCCAACCACAAATCAGTTGCAACCAGACAACTTTCTGTTGTTTATAAGTAGGCCTACATGACTTCGCAAAAGAGTTTGCAATTAATTTTCCATGATGCACCTCACTCAATCAGCATGTATTACATCAGCATTGTTATTATTTTTTTGGCCTCAACGTACATTATTATGATAGCTCAGGGACTTACACACTAATAACTAATAACACTAATAAGCTAAAAGCAATTATTATTAGATCATTTTTATTACTATTATTATTATAGACTAGCTGTACCCGGCCACGCGTTGCTGTGGCAGAAAAGACCGTCCTCCCCTACCCCTACCCTTCCCCTCCCTTTTTCATCTCTCCCCTCCAGTCCCTCCCCTCCCTCTTCGTCCAGCTCCCTCCTTTTCTCCCTCACACCGTTCCGACATATGCGCTATCGCGACTTTTGAGCGACTCTATAATGTCATTTCGCGGCAAAGAGTTTCCGAAATGTGGCAACCCTGATCATCTCACGACTTTTGGGCGACTTTACGACGTGATGTCGCTACAAAAACGTTTCCGAAATCTGGCAACCCTCATGGGCGTTGCGATGTGTATAATTTCAAAATGGTGGTCGAATGGAATTCAAAGTTCTCTTTTTGTGGAAAAGATTGCGTTTTTTCGGGAAAATAGCATAATACAACACGGTTCTATTGGAATGGAAGGTTTTGTAAAATTTTCAAAACAATTGGTCCGTCAGTTTTCGAGAACACTCATAACAAACTATTGGAAAATTTCATTTTTATTTATATAGATTTATTGAGGACCATGATCAATGAATTTGCAAGTAATAGACTTGATCAAGTTCCCTACACAGAATACATCTGAGAATCGAACCCAGTCTCTTCATGTTACAAGGAAAGCATTCTAACCAATCAACTACCACTGTGTCTCACAGACAGTATGTACGCATGTGCCAATGTATGTATGCATTCATCAAGGTGTTCTTAAACACCTCTTTCACCACTCAAAGGAGCCAAGACTTCTCAAAGGAATATCAAATGCAGAAGTCAAAAATTGTTTAGGTAATGCACGTGCGTGAGCGTGTGAAAGCACTGGTATTTTGATTGTTATCACAATACGCTTAGACTGCATGCAAGCATAGGCGTATCTATTGACAGGGGAGGGGTTATGAAATGAATCCATTACTGTTATTATAGACTAAAAAAATACAGAAAATGCATTGTGCAACCATGGAAAACTTCCAGAAAACTAAAATCCCAAATTGTTTCTTTCTTGCCCAGGCATCTAATTTCATGCATTCAAGCAGCACACATATCGACTTCTGCACTGTATGTGCACTAGTAAATGTACAGCAATGATGTAAAGACAAGACTTCTACAGTGTTAAATAAAAGTAAAGTTGTGGAAATCCGCTTATTCACAGGCGCATAGTCGAAAGAAAATCAATAGACACGAAGTAAAAAGACGACAATTTCTAAGGACAGAAGTGAGTTTTAGCGATGGCACATAGAGTACGTCTTTGAAACACTTGAGAGTCCTCCTTAAAAATTGGAATCAACAGGAAGAGAGTCTTTAATGATGATGATGATGATAGTGTGTGATGACAGTGATGATGATGATGATAATAATTATCTTCTGGTCATGCTATCACTGAAACCAATTAATTACTTGGATTTGGCTACCCTCAGGAGTTTGCAACACAAGAGTGTGGGGGTGGGGAGATGATGGGGGGAGGTGTCCTGTTATTCAGCCATCAGGGTCTTATATATACTTGAAGCCCTCATTTGTTAATGGTCAGGCGGATTGGTTGGTTGGTTAGTAATGATCGATGATAAATGATGTTTCTGCAGCACATGAACCTAATTTCCCAGAGGCAGCAGAACACAGCAGCAGCGCTCAGAATTATTTAAAGCAACATATGTGGTGTTCCATGCACGACAGTCGTAGTGAGTGACCTTGGAACACAGTATTAGCTTGTTCAGTTGTCAGCCATATTATCCAGCGCCTACTGACAAGCCAGAGGGAAGGGCAGCAGCGCAGTGGAAAACTGTGAAACGTAAGGTCACGAAAGGCAGCAGCCAGCCAGACTCTAAATTGACCTCTGAGTACTTATTGCTCCTTACAACCACACCGCACAAATACTATTATTGGACAGTCGTAGCTTTTTTGTAGACAATTCAACGCCCAGACAGATAATGCGATTTACACGACTGCAGTCCATTGAGACGGTCGCAGCACAGCCGCTGGCCAACCAGCTTATGGCACTGACACAACAGTCCAGATAGCACACACACACTCCAAAACTCGCTCTATCCCCTCAGGTCTTTCACTCCAAATTGAAAACATTGCTTTTTCACAGATCCAATCCTGATTCTTCCACTTCCCTCAACCTCTCACTTACTGTTCCAACTCTAAACATCATCCCCCCCTTCTGTGTAACTCGTCATTTGTCTCTCCGGATCTTGACCTCTGCCTATTGACTTTGTTTTGATTGAGCACCTGTGAATAAACTGGCTTTTTGGGGTACTTTAGCAGTTACAAGTTTACAATCACAATTACACTATTTAAAATTAGTCCTTGTTCTACAGTTTAGTCACTACTTAATCAATTACCACTGGGTCAGCCGATAGCTAGCCTTTTTCTGATGATATAGCAAAACTAGAACTGCTTTGGTAAACAAGCCTTTCAGTCGCCAGACCTAAACGTTGGAATTCTTTTCCCATGTTTCTTATTCTGCTCAATTCTTTTAGTGGTCTTTCAATTAGCTCATCCACTGAGCCATTATCAAGTCAGATTGCCATGAAGGTCAAGGCTGTCTGGGTGTCAGGCTGATCTCTTGGTCATTGCCTTGATTACACCTCTGTTACATTGCACCAACCTATACATTAATCGATCCAATGTGAACAATGGTGTCTTAGAAGATTTTTAAATTAACAATAGCAGTAGTAATAATAATTACAATAGTAATAATATAATAATGGTCACTGCAAGGCAGTCAAGACTCATAGTATGGAAGCGACGTGTCTTTCAAAGTTCAACAAAAGCCATTCTTCCACTGAGGCATGACCCAATTAAATGAATTCTCACAAAGCTTGTTTAACCCTGGCACAGACAGAAAACGGTTTGCTAGAAGGAGGCACAGTGATTAACCGCATTTCCTTTCTTATTTTATAATCCACCCACGAGAATCCTTGATCAATTTGTCCCTACGCATTAATAATCTCACTCCACGACTTCTATGGTACGTGGAGAACGGTTCTTCAAGTCCCGTTGCACTTCTGCATCCATGAGTGGCCATATATAAATAATCCAGCGAACAGGTATCAGTCTATGGCACTTCACAGTCGACTTTTTTCGTTGCGATAAGATGGGATCTTAACAGCCGGCCGCACAGCATATCGGACAATTTAAACGAGCATAGAATAAGAAGTGTGACCCGAGCAGTCCACATAAATTGTCTGGCACACATGTTCCAGACATTTTGTCCGATTGTTTTTAAAGCAGGTCAAATTGATGTCTGGTGCTTTTGCAAAAGTAGCATACATGTAGCTGCTTTCGAACTGACCAGAGTCCTTTGCTACATATTGGTGCTTGCTAGAATCAAGGGACATCGGCAATCAATGACTACATGTGCAGAGTGAATTGAATGTTATAGGACTAGCAGAAGCTCAAGTGAAGCAGCGTCTGTGACGTTTCACAGTCGCCAAGGTTCGACCAATCGATAGCATCGGCCAATCGTTATTATCTGGATTAGGCAGACACTTCTTCGTGTATGGAGTGCTGCTTCTGATCAGACACCATGCAAGGCGGTCAAACGCTAACTGAAATGCCAGACATGCTTCGAATAATGCTTAGCAAAAAGGAAGTGCACAAAGGACTTGGATCAAATCTCAACTCTTTTATCGTTTTCTATTCAGTTTTCTTTTTAAAATTGCGATAGTTACAATTGCGTGCAAGCACATGAGCTAAGATTTTGACCCAATTTTATCAGCAGGATTACCCGTACAGAACAGAGGAGCAATTATAGTTTGACAAAGTCTAATACAAGCTTAATAATAGGCTAACAAGTCCAGTATAACCAACAATCTTAATATTATACTAACAACTTTAATGCCAAGCTAACATACTGGTAAGCTTTCGAGCGTAACAACACGCTAACATACATGTCTAATAACAGACTTATGAAAAGGATGCAAATGATCGCCTTGAATGAAATTTGAGTCATTTGCAACTATTCCTTATTATTAGCGAATGGCCAGAGGCTAAGTCGGAGGAAATTGTGATTTCTTGTATAGAATGGAGAATTCATGTTAATGACTCATGCGACGAAAAACCATATTTTGCTTTGGGGTAAATTGAGACCCAACTGTAAGCAACCGCAGATCAACCCGAATGATCCCCTCCATTGTCGGACAGGATTAGTATCCTTGCATCAAGACCCACACACAGACGAACCCTACAGACAGACAGACACACAGACAGACACACAGACAGACAGGCAGACACACAGACAGACACACAGACAGACACACAGACAGACACACACAGACACACAGACAGACACACACACAGACACACACACATACACACACACACAGACGTCCTTAAGGCAAAGGCTGGACATCCTTAAAGCGGGCGGTGGACCAGCAGCAGCAGACAATAATATCTAGAAAACCTCTGCAAGTTTCACATTAATGTTCACTGGTCAAAAACAACAGACTGCTGGTAAAGAAACAATAGACCACTGGTAAAGAAACAATAGACCACGTGTAAAGAAACAATAGACCACTGGCAAAGAAACAATAGACCACTGGTAAAGAAACAATAGACCACTGGCAAAGAAACAATAGACCACTGGTAAAGAAACAATAGACCACTTGTAAAGAAACAATAGACCACTGGCAAAGAAACAATAGACCACTGGTAAAGAAACAATAGACCACTGGCAAAGAAACAATAGACCACTGGTAAAGAAACAATAGACCACTGGTAAAGAAACAAAGGACCACTGGTTAAGAAACAATAGACCACTGGTAAAGAAACAATAGACCACTTGTAAAGAAACAATAGACCACTGGCAAAGAAACAACAGACTGCTGGTAAAGAAACAATAGAGCACTGGCAAAGAAACAACAGACTGCTGGTAAAGAAACAATAGACCACTGGTAAAGAAACAATAGACCACTTGTAAAGAAACAACAGACCACTGGTAAAGAAACAACAGACTGATGGTAAAGAAACAATAGACCACTGGTAAAGAAACAATAGACCACTGGTAAAGAAACAATAGACCACTGGTAAAGAAACAATAGACCACTGGTAAAGAAACAATAGACCGCTGGTAAAGAAACAATAGACCACTTGTAAAGAAACAATAGACCACTGGCAAAGAAACAACAGACTGCTGGTAAAGAAACAATAGAGCACTGGCAAAGAAACAACAGACTGCTGGTAAAGAAACAATAGACCACTGGTAAAGAAACAATAGACCACTTGTAAAGAAACAACAGACCACTGGTAAAGAAACAACAGACTGATGGTAAAGAAACAATAGACCACTGGTAAAGAAACAATAGACCACTGGTAGAAAAACAAAGGACCACTGGTCAGTGTTGTGCACGAGACTAAAAATCCAAGACCAAGACCAAGACCAAGACCGAGTGTTCCAAGACCAAGACCAAGACCAAGACCAAGACCGAGTGTTCCAAGACCAAGACCAAGACCAAGACCGAGTGTTCCAAGACCAAGACCAAGACCGAGTGTTCCAAGACCAAGACCAAGACCGACTGGATCACTTAGATTACCGGGTAGATCTTAAATTGGATGTTTGTTACATTTTATCAGAACCAAATCACACAAAGTTTTGTCGCCAAGTCTTGCCCGGTGTGGTCTCATGAACAAACCGCTGCAGCTGAAAACTCTCTCGACTGGAGCAGATGTGGCAGGAACACAAAAAAAACTTTTCCAACAAGGGATAAAGCTCGCCAAATCCTAGGATTCTAGTCATTCTAAAGATTCTACCAAATATGCCGTCCATTTATTGCACTTCTCCAAAATCTTGAAATTTGTGTAAGCAAATTTCGTTATTGCAGGCTGCACAGCAAACGACATTTTTGAGATTTTAGTCAAGATCTCGAGGCTCAAACACTTACCGAAAACCGCGAAAGATTTACACACCGGAAATCAGTTACTGTCGCAGAATTTCCGGTCAGTCTAATGACCGAAGGTAACCACATGAAACTGGCATCAAATTTTATTGAAACGAATTTATGATCGAGCCCCGAAGCTAAAAAACCAAGACCAAGACACCAAGACCGGATCTTTAAGACCAAGACCGGGCCTTCAAGACCAAGACCAAGACCGTACCTTCAAGACCAAGACCAAGACCAAGACCGGACCTTCAAGACCAAGACCAAGACCAAGACCGAGTGTTCCAAGACCAAGACCAAGACCGCAATTTCCTGGTCTCGAGACCGTCTCGAGACCAAGACCGCGGTCTCGAGACCACATCACTGCCACTGGTAAAGAAACAATAGACCACTGGTAGAGAAACAAAAGACTGCGACTTGCGATGAGTTTCCATCTCCACAAAAAAAACCATTTAGCATCATTTCCATGTTTCATGATTTCATCGCAACACAGTTTTACACAGCAACCATTTAGTAGCTATAGACTTCTGCTTTACTAGGTCACAGGTTACAGTCTGCTCACAAATATCGTGATGTGTTGCGATTTCGATATTTTTCTGCACTCCATCTGTCTATGTTTTCGTTAGCTTCAGGTTAATGGAGCCGTGCGTGCATGCGTGTGCGTTGTTAGTTTATTGGCCGACCGATCAGATAAGATTAAATCAACACGGAATAAATTACATCGAAAGGGAATTACATTCAATGCTCGATTCGTTGTATATAAGCAGTTGCAGAGACAAATTAAGGTCCTCGAAGAGCCTTAGGATAGCTACCCAGCTGCACAAATTGAAGCAACGTTAGCGAAAGCCCAAAAAACAGCTGCTGTAGTTTTTCTCACGAGTGGTGGTACCATGGGTGTGTTTAAAGAGGGGGGGGGGTAGGTATGGGTTCAACATCCCGAAATAAATTAACTATGGTACTGAGCACTATTAAACACTAAAATGTAGAAAAATACTACCATGTTCAATCGAACCCTTCCCCCAAAAGCAAAAAATTCCTCCCACATATTCTCCTGGCTTTGCCATGGAGAGGACTGGCGCTAGCCTTCATGTGCTGTCCCAGACACTTCATAACCATACAGGTGCCTCTCTGAGTTGGCTTAAGCCAGCATTCGATTCCATGAAGACAATGGCTCTTTGAGGAACACCTTTGAGTAGGGACCTTGAAGGGGTGCTATATAAATTCTGATTGATTTGTTGATTGAAATGAAGACAAGTTATAATACAAGTGTTGTTTGAACGTGTTATTAGATTGCAAATCAGACTTCGAGTTTGAATTCCGTTGGAAGACTTCATTTAAAATAATTTCTTTTCTATTTTTTATAGATTGAAACTGCAGATACACAGTACACTGACAAATGTTGAACATTATATACCAGTGGTTCCCAACCTTTTCTGACTGTCGGGCCACTTTTTCTAAGCTGGAGGACACGAGGGCCACTATTTCTTAGTTAAAGGACGTTAGGACCTTTAGGGGGCCACAATGCTAAAATTTAATTAACTAAAAGCATATAAAAATTGTTATAATTAATTCAAAGTAGAATGTTTGATGTTTATAGACTTCAAAATAAAATAATATGTAATAGAAAACGATTATATCATGTTCTATCCTGTCCAAATTGTCAATTTTTCATATATTTTTGTTAATTCTTTGTGAGATGAGTGCCATTGTTGAGGCCTGGCGGGCCATTTTGTGAGGCCTTGCGGGCCACTTTTGGCCCGCGGGCCACGGGTTGGGAACCGCTGTTTAATACGTTTTGCATAGGTCGAGTTTCGTCAAAGATTTTCATCTCAAACACAGATTTGGAAAATGGCTTAAGGATGGATTGCCGCACCTTCGCGTTCTGCTTACGTCACCTTTCTACACCTTACCTAATACTTATGAGATCTTTTGCAGGACTTCTGTGTACTAGACGTAAAAGTATTCCTCGGCACTTTGGCATTCAGAGGATCAGAGGTCATTCAGTTGATGTCTAAGACAGAACACTGATGCACAGCTGGTGCAGCAAATCACAACCAAATGCTCTCTTCTTTCCAGGTGTCTACCTCAGGTGAAAATGGTAAATCCAACACAAAAAGATGGGTAAATTGCAGAGAACTACAAGGAAAAATAGATTTTACTAACCATAGAAGAAAAAGATGGTAAGGTTTGGACACCAGATTATGCTTTGCATTATTTTCCACTTTACACTTTTGTTTGGCAAGCTCTTCTTCCTTCTCTCTTCTCAAACCTTGCTTCTTCTCGCGGGGTCTTGCGCAATCCATGGGAGCGCCTCTGAACGGTTCACCCTACTAGAGTAGTAGATGCACTTTATAAATAACTAAATACTATACATTACATGTCTACATCGTATGCAGCACAAGGTTTCCAATTTGGCATGCTTACGAATGACGAGAGAACATTGTGGATGCAGTTCATCTGGGTATATCAGGAAAGAATTTTCAAATCATTGTTGAAGTGTTGACAACCACAAAAAAGTAAGATTTTACATAACTTTAACATTCGAGTTTATGGTGGCCAGATGTCTTAGGTTAAGGTCATATTTATAACCACATCCACTTGATAGTTTTGCATGCTTAACCAACGTGCATCACCCCAAAACTAGGGATGTCTGTTCATTTCCAGTGCCACATTTTCTTCATTTCATTTTCTGCTCTGAGTAACAACACTCACGAATTAAACTTTCAATTTTACTCCTCATCTACCGTATATATATATATATATATATATATATATAATGTAAGCTAATTTAATCAGTGCACGACGATTGTCGTACAGCGACGCAGGTAGGCCAACTGCAAATTGGCGCGCGGCGTCTGGACAGGTGATTGTCTGGACAGCGCGTGATGTCTAGACGAGCGTACGTTGAGTGTACAAGGAGGGAGTGGAAGTGAAGAAGGAGTGTTGTGTGTTGAGAGCTGTTGAGATAGGCTGTAATAGTTGTTGTTGAGTTGCGATAGAGTAGACTGATGAAGATAGTAGTCGTGTAGTTGTTATGATAACGCAAGTGTAGTCATTGTTGTGTTGTTGCTGATCGTTTTACTTTATATCGGATTTTGGAGTATAATAAGAAGATTTAAACACGTCGTCGTTGTTGGTTACAAACAGTGAAAGACTGTAGGTTCTTTACCTAGCCATTTAGTTAATGAAACAGTTATCTAGGGATAGGCCTATGCTACCACTAACTTATACGAAGAAGCTTCCGAAGAGACTGATAGGAGGAGGTGATCACAAGGAGGTTATCACATTTGGTGTCGTTGCGGTGAGATAACGATCCAAGTTGCAGGAGAACGATCCTAGTTACGAACGGCGGGTCTACGTGCCAAGTTACGAACGGAGGGATTCTATCCAATCAACAGACGTTGCGGAGGAACGGACGCTGTGCATTTATCGAGGAGCCGAGCACACGTGAGAAACGACAACACAACGACTACAAGGTAGAAAAACTTGCTTGTCTATTGAAGTTTGCTTAAAGAATTGAAGTCAGTCAATTGCAAACATTTGAAGAGTAGCCTACTATTTATCGACTAGCATCAGTAAAGTAAAGAAGTAAGATGGAGAAACTTACGGAGAAAAAGCAAGCAAATATTAAGAAGATGTCTACTGATAGACTGATAAAACTGCTAATTGAAGCAGATCTAGACGCAGAAGAAGTCGAACAGATGTCGAGGGAAGAATTGATGAGAAATTTAGCCGAGGTTTGGGCTAAGAAAGAAGAAGAAGAAGAAGGTGCTGTCGGAGGCGCTGCAGAGAAGCCAGTGGAGAAGCCTGAGGCACCGATGTCTATGGAGGCGTTGCTGCAATTCATGATAATGAAAGAGGAGCAGCGTAAACAAGAGGAGAAAGAACGTAAACAAGAGGAGAAAGAACGTGCAGAAAGAGCAGAGAAGATTAGGCAACAAGAGATTGACATGCAGAGACAACAATTCCAGCTTCAGTTAGAACAAATGAAAATAGATCGTGACGAATCAGAACGAAGAAGGATGGAGTTAATGATAGAATATGAAAAAGCAAGGAGAAGCGATGAAGAAATACGGAGACAGCAGATCGAAGACAAAAAGGCTCGTGAGGAAGAAAAGGAGAAGATGCGTTTACAAGAACTGGAGAGAGCAGAAGAAATTCGTCAGGAAGAATTTCAAGCTGAAAAAGACAATTTGGAAAAAGCAGAAAGAGAAAGAGAAGAACAGATGCAATTAGAACAAAAGAAACTTGCTATTAAGGAAGCTCAACTCCATGAGATGGCTATTGAAAAAGAAGAACGCAGAAAGCAGTTAGAACTGTTGCAGCAGAAGATTGAACAAGAAGAACTGCGTAGGATAGAAGATCAAAATAGACTGAGGAAGAAAGACGAAGACGATAGAAGAATCCGTGAGGAATCAGAACAAAATAGGCTTAGAGAAAGTGAGACAATGGTGTCAAAGATTAAGAAGATAGGTGACGCAATGAAACATGTGTTACCGAAGATGCCGTATGATATGATGGAAGTGCCATTATATTTTGAAACAGTTGAAAATGCATTCAATAGCTTCGCTGTGGAAAAGCAGTACTGGGTGAAATTGTTGTTGCCATTGATGACCCCGAGAGCGCGAACGGTATTGAATCGATTGTCATTTGAGAATTTAGATAAATACGATGCAGTGAAAGAGCATTTGTTGAAGGAATTCAAGTTAACAGCTCGTGAGTACAGGTCAAGGTTTGCAGAGGCCAAGAAGACAGCCGAAGAAACGTATACGATGTTCACGGCTAGGCTGAAGAACCTGTTGAATTATTATGTCCGGAGTAGACGAGTGGACAAAGACTACGAGAAGCTGTTTGATTTGTTAGTGGCGGATAAGCTGAAAGAATGTTTACCACCGGGTCCACTACAGTTTGTCATAGCAAAAGAGGGCACAGAATGCTTGGAAGCTAGTAATGTTGCAGACCTCGCAGACATACATGTAAACAATCGGATTGGTGTGATGTTCCAAGACAAACCGAAATACGAAGCATGGGGAAATAGCTCAAAGCCATTCAAGTGGAACAAGGATAGCAAAGACACCGGAAGCCAAGCCAAGAGTAATGATGCAAAGAAAGATAACTATTCTGGAAAGCAGAATTGGCAAGATAAGAAACAGTCAACGTGGGACAGACAAGCCTACAATCGAACTCCGCCGCTGGGACGCCCAACAGAAAGTAATGCATCATACACGCCGTACAGCAAGTGGGAGAACAATGAGCAAAGAAGTTTTATAAAGAAACGTTGCCACAACTGTCATTCTGACAAACACCTAATAAAACATTGCCAAGCACCAGGAGCGGCAAATCTGAGGAAGAACTTTAGCAGAAGTGCAGAAAATCTTCGAGTAAACCAGATACAAGTGATGAATGCACCAGACCAGTTTGAAGAATCGGACGATCGTGAAACAGAAGTGAAGTCGGTAATGAAGTGTACGCCGCAGTTCACCATACAGAAAGAAGCGATACAGACTACTTCCATTGCAGAAATTTGTCGAGAAACAAAAAGTAAAGAGGAGTGTCAACGCATAAAGAAGATATCGTTGCAGCATGTAAATGTGGAGACATAGGCGTACGGGAGGTTTCAGAAGTGGGGGGGCAAAGATTTAACTTCTGCCCGAAAAATTTATCCGGCCAAAAAGTTGGTCGTCCGCGACTATTTTTGCCCGAAAAACCAGATTTGCCCGAAACTTGACGACGTTTTTTTTTTTTTTTTTTTTTTTTTTTTTTTTTTTTTTAGTTGTCCGCGATTTTTTTGCCTGAAAAACCAGATTTGCCCGAAACTTGACGACCTTTTTTTTTTTTTTTTTTTTTAGTCGTCCGCGACTTTTTTGCCCGAAAAAACCACCAAACTTGCCCGAATTTGGGGGGGCAATTGCCCCCCCCTGCACCCCCGCCTCGTACGCCTATGTGTGGAGATACGTGGGACTGATGGGCAGCCTGTGCAAGTCGAGGCGTTGGTTGACACGGGGACCGAGATACCAGTAATCAATGAGGAACTACTGAAAGGAACGACAGTAGAAGAAATCGGCAGAGTTCATTTGCAATGTGTAGCTGGAGAGCCGATTCCAGCTAAGTTGGTGAAAATCGAAGTGCGGATGAGCGGTCGTAACGAAGGAGCAGCAACAGAGGACAGGACAATAAATATCGCGCCATATTTAACTTTAGTGTGTGCCAGCATTCCAGCGGATCTGTGCAAAGAAAACAGAGAAAAGTTCTTGCTACATCCGGAGATAATTGCAGAATTGAAAGAGATTCCACCAGTGAGTGTATTGCAAGGGGAACTACAAGCGAATGTGACTACAAGAGCACAAAGTCGGAGAGCAGAAGTCGAAGGCGGAGAAGATGAAACGATAAACGAAAGTTCGCAAGAAGATGAAACGGACAGCGAAGATGAACTCAGCATTCAAGATGACGAAAGAACAACACCTGAGAACAATGAAACTGAAGAAGAGATGGCTGCATGTGAACGAAATGATAGTGAAGATTCCGGAAGCGACGCTGAACTGGAGACAAGTATGAGGGACTTGTTCACAGAGAATTCGAACGATGAAAGACAGCTGGAAGATGCGAAGAAATTCGAGGAGCAGCAGAGAAATGACGAGTCACTGAAATCGTGGTGGAGGATCGCTGAAGACAAAGGATCAGAGTTTAGCGTGGTGAATGGATTGATGTATAAGAAGCATCAAATGCTGGATCAGCTAGTGTACCAGTTGGTGTTACCGAAAGAGAGAAGAATTCAAGTAATGGAATTAGCTCACGAGTCAGTATTTGGCGGACACTTGGGAGAAGAGAAGACACGAGAGAGAATCAAGTTGTCCTTTGTCTGGCCAAAGATGCGTCGAGACGTGGTGAAATTTTGTAAGTCCTGTGAGAAGTGTCAGCTGAAGGCACGAAGTTTGGTGATGGATCGAGTGCCGATTACACCAATTCCAAGGGAAGATGTTCCATTCCGACGGATGACTATGGACGTGGTAGGCCCAATAGAACCGAAGTCAGCAGCTGGGCATAAGTATTGCTTGTGCATAGTGGATTCATGTACAAGATGGCCGACAATCTTTTTGCTGAAGTCATTGACTGCTAAGGCTGTGTGCGAAGCTTTGATGAAGCTATTCATTGACGTGGGGGTGCCATCTGTGATCACCAGCGACAGAGGCACAAATTTTACAGCCAGTCTCACAAGAGAATTTTTGAAATTGATGGGATGCTGTCCACGATTCGATTCACCGGGGCATCCAGAGGCAGCCGGATTAGTCGAGAGATGGAACCAGACGTTCAAGAAGATGGTACATCATGTCATTGTGGAAAATCCAAGACAGTGGCATAAAATCATTCCGTTTACCGTACGGGCATTGAGAGAAGTTCCTAACGCAACGACAGGAGTGGCACCATATCTGCTGGTGTATGGAAAAATGCCAAGAGGACCATTAACTATCTTAAAGGAAAGCTGGACCAAAGAAATAAATCTACCGCCAAACATTGGAGTACAACCAGCAAAGTACCTGAAGAACTTAAGAGCAGACATGGAGAAAGCTTTGATATTTGCTGAGAATTGTGCAGAGGAAAAGCAAAAACAATACGCCAGTCAATACAACAAGAGGGCCAAGGATAAAGAATTCGAACCAGGAGAAAACGTCATCGTCCTGTATCCAACGTCAACCAATAAATTGATCTCACGATGGCATGGTCCATGTACAGTGCTACAAAGAAGATCCAAGTATTCGTATCTGGTGGACATGAATGAAAACGGCCGACGAATCGTCCATGCCAACAAAATGAGGAAGTTCATCGCAAGAACATTATCGTGTGGTCTCATCGTGGAAGAGGACGACGAATTCGGATCAGTGGTAGAGCTACCATTGAAAGAAGACCATGCAGAGACGACACAGAAATCGCTGCAATTGGACTATGAACAGATCGGACATCTTACGTGCGAGCAACAGAAACAGCTACTGGATGTACTGAACCGTTATGCAGACAGATTTTCGGACAAACCTGGATTATGTACATTGGTAGAACACGAAGTGGTGCTGAGACCGGACTTCCGAGAGAAGGAGTTCATGGCTTATCGAATACCGCTGATATACCGCGCAGAAGTGGACAAACAAATACAAGAGATGCTGAAAGCAAACATCATTCAACCGTCGTCGAGCAGAATGGCAAGTCCGCTGGTCATCGTCAAGAAGAAGGACGGATCCTTGAGACTCGCGTGCGACTACAGGTACGTGAATTCATATACTGAAAATTGTCGATATCCCATGCCGATCGTCAACGATGTGCTGAGCAAAGTCGGGAAATCCAAGTTCATTTCCGTTTTGGACTGTCGCAGTGCTTACTGGACTTGTCCTGTGAAGAAATCCGACCAATGGAAAACCGCATTCGTTACCCATAATGGACTGTACGAATTTACACGTGTCCCGTTTGGCATGATTAACTCTGGACGGACTTTTGTAAAAGCAATAAACATGATTTTGCAACCGATTAATGCATTTACTGAACCCTATGTTGATGACATTGCAGTACATTCTGATGATTGGAACATTCATTTGAAACATTTAGAATTGTTTTTGAAACAAATAAGACTGCATAATGTAACCTTGAACTTGAAGAAATGTGTGTTTGGTAAGAGTGAGGTGAAATTCATCGGTCACCTCATAGGATCAGGGAAGAAGATGATGAATCCAGATAGGATTGACAGTTTGATTAATTTAAAAAACCCTGAAACGAAGAAGCAAGTGAAGCAAGTGTTAGGATTTTTTGGTTTCTACAGACAATTTATTTGTAATTTTGCTGAAATTGCTAAACCATTAACAGATTTAACTAGCAAGCAGACACCTGAGAACATTGTTTGGACTGAGGACCACCAGAAGTCTTTTGATTCTCTTAAAGAAATTGTTTTATCAAATGGGATTTTATACATGTTCGAGGTTGGCAAACCATTTAATTTGTACTGTGATAGCAGTGATTTTGCTGTGGGGGCTGTGCTGTCACAAGTGGACGATGAGGGGATAGAACGTCCCGTTTCATTTATCAGTCAGAAGCTGACAGATACCCAGAGGAGATGGGCGACGATTGAGAAGGAAGCCTATGCAATCATATGGGCTTTAAACAAATTGAAAGAAATTATTATTGGTTCCAAGATTAATGTGTTCACTGACCATAATCCTTTAGTTTATTTGACTGAGTCAATGTCGAAGTCTGCTAAGTTAGTCCGATGGTCTTTATCATTGCAAAATTTTGACATTCTGTTGAACTATAAGAAGGGAAAGCTGAATGTAGTAGCGGACTGCTTATCGAGATTGTAGTATAAGATATTTTGTGATTGCATTTAGTATAGGAATTGTTTGTATTTAGTTTAAGCATTATACGTTCGCTAATTTTAAGATTAATTAGCTCTCTTCAAAAGAAAGGAAGGAGGTAATGTAAGCTAATTTAATCAGTGCACGACGATTGTCGTACAGCGACGCAGGTAGGCCAACTGCAAATTGGCGCGCGGCGTCTGGACAGGTGATTGTCTGGACAGCGCGTGATGTCTAGACGAGCGTACGTTGAGTGTACAAGGAGGGAGTGGAAGTGAAGAAGGAGTGTTGTGTGTTGAGAGCTGTTGAGATAGGCTGTAATAGTTGTTGTTGAGTTGCGATAGAGTAGACTGATGAAGATAGTAGTCGTGTAGTTGTTATGATAACGCAAGTGTAGTCATTGTTGTGTTGTTGCTGATCGTTTTACTTTATATCGGATTTTGGAGTATAATAAGAAGATTTAAACACGTCGTCGTTGTTGGTTACAAACAGTGAAAGACTGTAGGTTCTTTACCTAGCCATTTAGTTAATGAAACAGTTATCTAGGGATAGGCCTATGCTACCACGAACTTATACGAAGAAGCTTCCGAAGAGACTGATAGGAGGAGGTGATCACAAGGAGGTTATCACATATATATATATATATATATATATATATATATATATATATATATTATCACAGTTAACTCAATATTTCACTGAACCTTGATCTGTAATGTAAGATTGACAGATAGGAAAGCAGAGAAAGTGGGTCAGCGATGTACATACAATATATGAATGTGTTATTATGTTCTAAGCTACTCTTCTAGCTTGCTTGGTTCAAGTAGAAACAGCAGCAAGCACCAAAGAATTCATCACACGGATCATATGATGCCAGTCTGCCATAAATGCCAAGGAGCATCCCCACGATGGTGTACCATGTACTGCCACAAAAGACGAGGAGAGCTTCAACAGCAGAAGAAAAAAAAGCATACCATTACCCATAACTCATCCACCCAAACATCCATTTAAAACCATCTACACAACCCATGAAAGATAGTCCTACAAAGACTGGATGTTTTGCAAATGCTGAGTTTTAGCCATTCGGTTATCTTTTGTTTTCTTAAAGAATGAGGCTTAACAGCAGATTTCCTATTATATGTTTGGTTACCTGACTTGTGCAGTTCTACAGGAATTATTGATATACGGTACATAAATTCCTTTGGCGGTTAATTTATGAACAGGAAGGCTGAAGTAAAACTGTGCAAATCAGAATGGTAATCAAGGAGAAAATATTCCAAGCATAAAATGAGGGCATTCTTACGATAGTTAATGCAAGTGAAGATAATGATAATTAGGCCTACTAAACACAGCCTTGAGACCGACTGTATCCAAAGAGTTAACAAAATGAACAAATTTCCTCTATAAAATCCAATAAAAATTTAATGCAAAACATACGAGGGCAAAGTATAAATTTCCCCTCTTGTATTATGTTAAATATGTCCTCAAACAAGAGCACGACCGAGACAGATGATGCTAGACTGGATGATGGAGGACAGATATCAAAATAATTATAGTGGCAACATTTTGCATTCGAACCTGCCTAGAGGCAGAGAACCTGAAGAAGAAGACTCTCAAGATGAGACAGTTGCAAGCTGAAAATTTTATGCAGCTTAATATTTTGGCAAGATTCACTTGGCATTTAAAATTAGGCTCTGAATATGAATCATATCAATTGAGTTCATGTGACTTTTCATTAGAGTTGAATTTATCACAGAAACACTTTTCAGTAAGATGTTTTTAATTTTTACGGTAGTAAACATGCAAAAGACTAAAACTTAACCCTTTATTTCCGAGATGGTAGTAAATGGTATGGGAAATTCTATACCCTCCGGCATTAAAGGGTTAAACAGTTGTCCATGTTAGTAACACCACTACAGATTTTCAGATTTAGAATGTTTGAACTTTTAAAGTTGTACGGATTAGGAGAGTCGAAGTTTACAATTTGTCATAGCTCTTGTGCCAAAGTTAAGTAGCCACAGAAATTAATGCAAGTGAGAACGATAATGCACTTAACTGACCAGAAAAACTGAAAAAGCAAGTAAGTACAGCATCCAAAGCAGTAAAACTCGAAGCAAGTGCATGTACAGCATGCATGGATAGCCAAGATGATTGAAAAAGAATCAGACCATCTAGCAGAGCTGCTAGTCTAATCTGGTGTATCTCAGACAATGCAGTAAAATTCTGATGTAAGAAGATGATATTGCTATAAAGTTCTGTTATCTTGGAAGCAGTTGCTTAGTACAGTTAAATGATAATACAGCGATTTCTGTTTTTCGATTATATCTACTGGTTTGTTTCTGCTGCTTGTCTCAGAAAAACCTGCTCAGTACAGTTACTACAGCAAAACACTTGTAAAGAAAATGTCTATTTACACACTGCTAATAGGATCTGTTCAACTCAGATATGTGGAGTACAGTATAATTAAATGCTATTTAAGTGGATTTGTTTAGAAGAACTTTATTGTTAAGTGGTGAACACACCCAGATGCACACTATCAAGGTTTTTCCCCATTCAAACTGTACACTTCTCAGTCTCCAAATGCAAATTTGAAATAAAAAATTACAAGTTTATTACTGTGTGACCTAAAACATGCATATCATTGCCATGTGTAGGCCAACTAAAACCACATGTGACACCTTTGCAAAAAATTATGTTTTAAAGCAACCTAAAAACCGACTTTTCATTTAATCAGTTGAGACCCTATACAGCACAATACAATACAATACAACTTAAATTTGATAACCCTCCTTATAAAGCTCAGAAGTGCACATTGAAATCGGACAACCATTAAGATATACGTATAGGTAGAATGGAACAAGTAAGGTTTTAGTTTAGAGAGAAAGACAATCTCGCCAAGAGAGTTACAAACATGAGGAGGCAGAGACCTTGCAAAAGAAAGATTTGGTGTTCTTGGAACAAAGTATAAAATGTCTGTGTGCCTCATTCAAGATTTGGATCCAAAGAAAAAGCAATAATTCTTCCAGACAGACAGACAGACAGACAGACAGACGGACAGACAGACAGACATACGGAGGATGAGGATCTAACCGTTGACTTGATCCGCTCCCTTGGAAGCGGCAACATGCTGCTGCGCATTTCCCATGATGCAACAGTAATGTTATTTCCAGACAAACGAAGTCAAATGACGAACAGAAGCGCCACGAGAACCACATCCACTGAAGAGAAGCAGCAGTAACTGCTAGAGTATCCTCCTCTCTCTCTTTCTTACTATTCCTACATCAGACTTTCATTTCTGAGGCACACAATAGTGACTGCTGCAGACGCCGCCGCTGCTGCTGCTGCTGCTGCACTCCCGGTCAACTGATGAAATGATGGTTCCCCGCTCAGCAGCAGAGAAACGAATGGTTCCCTGTTCCGTGCAGTTACGTAGCACCCCGCACAGATGGTGCTACTCTGCCTGCCACATGTGCCGATGATTGTCTAAGGCTTCTTCACCAGCCTACGGAGGAGAAGGGAGAAGACGAGAAGATGAGGCGGCGGCCAAGCAATGTAATCTCAAACGTCACGTGAATTATGCCGGAGCTGACTTGGCCTGGCATAGTAAATGAAGCGGAAGAAGAAGAAGAATATGAAAAGGAAAAAGATGAAAAAGAAGATGATGAAGAAGATGAAAAAGAAGAGGAAGACGACGAAGAAGAAGATGAAAAAGAAGATGATGAAAAGATGAAAAGGAAGAAGATGAAGAAGATGAAGAAGAAGAAGAAGATGAAAAAGATGAAAAAAAAGATGAAAAAGAAGAAGAAGAAGATGAAAAAGAATATGATGATGAAGAAGAATATGAAAAGGAAGAATATGAAAAAGAAGATGACGAAGAAGAAGAAGAAGATGAAGAAGAATGTGAAAAGGAAGAAGATGAAAAAGAAGAAGATGAAGAAGAAGAAGATGAAGAAGATGAAGAAGAAGATGAAAAAGATGAAGATGAAGAAGAAGAATAAGAAAAGGAAGAAGATGAAAAAGAAGAAAATGAAGAAGAAGAATATGAAAAAGAAGAAGATGAAAAAGAAGATGAAGAAGAATACTGTTTCTTCACTGAAATCAATTTCTTTCTCACGTACAGGAATTTCTGAAGGCAGAATTCAACATTCCAGACTGCGGAGCGAAAACATGTCGGTTGGAAAGAATCAAGGAAAATTTCCACTCAGAAAAACCCTGGCAGGTTCTGCTTTCACAACATGGCTGCCAGAAACAGTGTTCTTGGCATTTCTTTGTTTTATTAAATGGCTTTATTGCAACAACTGTTGTAATGCTCTGCTACGATAGCGAAGTATTTAAGAGAAAACAAATCGGCAAATTAAACGGACATTGGAAAAATTCTGGCGATGACAAATCACTGGTAATCTGAAGCTCATCAGGTCTATTTCAATCTACTGCATTCTATGTAATTTTTATTGACTTCAATAGCGCTTTTAGCTATTAAAGCATGATATATAATCATCAATTGCTTCAAGGGAAATTGCAGTCCACATCAAATTTCTGATAAGAAGCCTGCTTACTAAAAAACCAGTGTCCATCAAATTGACTTAATGGATGTTAACAGAACAATGATGAGAGTAATTGCTAAAAAGTGACTGAGAAGCCAATGCTGCCTGCACATCATTAAAGAGTTAAGAGCAGCAGGTCTAATTTCCACAGTGCTATCAGATTCTTTCAATACATTTTTGTCTTGTTGCTATGACTACAGAGCCTGAAGGCAGCCAAGCCAAAGTCAAGATAAAGTAATTTTCTAGTTAATATGTATTACTATTTTATGTATTACTATTTTATGCATCACTTTACACGCTCGTCACCTAACGGATTGCACAGAGATGAAACGTAAACAATACATGCAGGAATTGTTCAACAGCCATCGTAAGTAGACAAGACAGGTCATAGAGTATATTAATATGTATACCATGGCAAAAGTCTAGGATTTAACTGTTACCACGGAACTTTCACTCTACCACTGATTTCGAGTTACTTTTCACTCTAATGTGCATGACAGAATTGAATGGAACGAAAATATAACAGGCATATTTGCCAAAGGGAAATAATTATATCGGCCTAGTGACTTTTAAAAGGGGCATAGGTGACTCTGTAAATTATGCATAACTAGGTCATCATCTTCTTAGAACCTATGTAAGAGATATCCAGTGCAACCAGAAATCTGCACCTTTTTAGCTGTAAACACTGATTGATAGATTATCCTTGCGTGGGTCTGTTCCCAATTGCCAATAAACAAATTATCTATATCTGGTTATGATCAGAAACTAATGAGAAGCATAATTCCAGAGAGTGCCAGTCGTGTAATGTAATGTAATGTAACAAAACTCGTGTAATGTAATGTAACAAAACACTCGTGCAACTTTTCTCAAGCACAGCTGCTTGCATGGCCATGCGACCGATCTAAACAAGTGTGATGATATGCAAGGGCTCCAGTATAATATCTTTTATATCTGGATGTACTTGTCACTTGTGTTAGGTGAGCAGAAAATATGTGGTGGGTCATGTCCACATTCTTCATTCCTAATGGAAAACATGCATGTACTAGGAAACCTGGGTGGCACTGCGCAGGTACATGGAAGTGAGAACATGTCATTAGCCTCCAGATTAGCTTTCAATTCTTATTGATCTTATAACGCGTCATGTAACTTTTGCAAGCATGTTAAGAAAAAGCAGAGAGACATACATACATGTAGTATAAAATCTTGAAAAAAAGTAAATTGTGGATTAATACACATTATGAACGTGTCAGAGTCATAATAAAAAGCCTTGGTCATTTAATAATAAATGACAATAGCAAAAGTCCAAGACTCCAAGATGACTACTAAAGTGAAAGGAACAGCATTAAATCTCAGATATTGGAATTTTGACTTCATCTAACAACAACAAGCTGGCTATAATAGCAGCATGGTTTGGGAGTTGATGTCTTGTGCATTTAGACACCACTGATCCCTTGTACATTAGACAATGATGCAATTTTAAGAAGTTACTACAGATTATTATTTATTCCAACAACAACAATACATGTAGAATTGTAGATGCATCAAATGCTTGTGAACAGTTTAGTGGTAAAGAATTGCAAAAACTCATCTCATTAGAGATGAGGACAAATTCAGGGACAGAATCCAAGGACATTTACCGGGTATTTATTCTGCTCAAGCTGACAATGAAAAGAAGACAGGACGCGATGAAATGTCGAGTGAGACTTTCCAGTCGGATGGCATACAAAATCAAATGAACTAGACATTGGCACAGCACAACAATCCCTCTGCTTTGCCTGACGTTCCCAACAAGCAGATCAGCATCATCAAAATGAAATGAGGCAGAAGCTAACCACAAGGGACCCATAATTCAACGGTCTTCTTCCATAGATACATTGGGCAGTGCTCAGAGCAAACTCAGAGTTCAGCCCTGGAACAGTGAAGCCAGTAGTAGGCTAGATAATATAAATCATTTGCAACTTATGTTGGGGACAGGTAACACACAAGGTTCGATTTGTCACCCATGTGGTAATTGCATGTACGGTATAATGGTGTTTATTGGCAATATATAATACTGGTATGTTTTGATGTTTACTGACACAAAACACATGTTGATACTTATCGTTTTTTCTTATTATAAGCAATTATAGTCAGTTCTACGTTGTGTGCTTTCACACAAAATAACAGCTTCCATTAAACCGAACTATTTTTATCCACCCAGTTCACTCTTCTTTACATACACACTTTTGTGTGTTCCTGAACATCCACTCTTTTTCAAGATCCTGAACAGAGAACTCAGAGCACGTTCTGACCATGTTTAGAGTGCAGCCAGGACAGGTCCGAATCTGGATCACGAGAACATTATGAGATTAAAACTACAGTTTACAATCAATACAGAACAATGTTTTTGCACAACTGTGTACACGAAACAACAAAAATAGAATACAGATGATGAAGGCAACAAGGTAATGAGCCTATAATAAGCATTTTCCAAAGTTCACATCAAAGTCACATCACATCCATAAATGACATCACACAATTTGGAATGATTTTTGACTGTCTCCCCCTTGTCACACGTCATCACAAAAGTCATACCCCTCAAATATGATGTCACAAAGCTCTGACCACACCCCCATCCCAAAAAACCCCTAGATGTCCAGAATGTTGTATGAAAATTTTCTTGTAAATGTTGAATAAAGTAATTATAATTATAAAAACCCTGAAAAAATACAGTAGAACGAAGAAAAATAAAGAAGGTGTAATTATTTCAATCATTGCCCATTCCACAAAATGAAAAAATAAATAGTGTCGTTACATTGTATCAACAATAATTACTGTTTAGCAAATGAAACTTGTTTAATTGACTAAAATATTTAAATAAAGTTAGGAATTCTGATGTCTTGATGTTTGATGTAATGATGCAATGCCACATTTCTTAAACCCCTCCCCTCGTCTCACATTGTCACAAATGTGTCACCCCTTCCCTCTAGGTGCATGACGTCATTCATGAACGGTCCCAAAGACCATCGCTCAGCTGTTGGCCTGCACACCTTATTATTATTTGTCCAAACAGTCAGTACAAATTCAGCATCTTCAGTGTCTGTGTTGACACATATGAATAACAATACAATGACTCCCTTCTTCAATTCCCACCATAGAATATTTCTCGGCCTTCTCTGTATTGCCTTCCTCAATTTTCCAGATTAATCCAACACATTTATTTTACTTAGCAGCAGCCATCCAAAGGACCATCGAAATTACCAATGGGAATTGGATTATTGACTATCATTGGCCACGACCGCCATTACTGCCAATTTCAATTTAGCTGACAAAACTATTTAATATCGGAGGCCCAGCTCCGCTGAAAGCATAGAAAATGTGCATATATAATACATATATATTTTGTTTATTCAAGAAAATTAAGTTGATATAATGCAGCTTATTGCACAAGGAAGGAAATGAAAAGTGGACTACTAAACTATCTGTTCTGCAAAACTCTAGGCTAGGAAAAACAGCTGTTACTGGTTCCTAGAGCATAGCCTGGATAAAACTTGCATAAGACCAAATGCATTTAATTCAGGTTCTGGTTCATGAATTTACTAAATTTTCTCTTGTTCTTGGGAGCATGGACAGTACATAGTCATCAGCAATAAATTATTATTGGCAAGACAGCTCCAGCAAAGTCTAAGAAAGGCCAAGGCTAAGCTCAGAAGACAGTCACCCTCGTATTCACGTCCCAAGCACGGACAGCAATCAGCAGCCAGCGACATCTTGCGAGTGGCTATGCACATGTACTGCCATCTAGTGAATGCTTCTCTATCCATTTATTACAGAGCGTAACGCTCCTCAAAGCTTCGCAAACAATGTGCGTCAATCATTGTAAGCTGAAGGTTATTTAAAAATGCAAAACTTGACATCAGACTAATTATGTCACAACCCACAGAGTTCTTTGCCACAATATATTACAAGGCAAAGTCTATACATGTCTGTTCTCATTAACATTTCAATAGCTAACGACCACGAGAGTTATAGTGCAACTGTGATGCATAAAATTAAGTTAATTGGTTGACAGATGGTGAATGATATGCAATATGAGCCCATCAAGAAGAAGAAATTCATTCGGAGCATTTATATAACTACGTTCAAAAATCTATTCAGCATTGCTCCCAGCCCAGCCACGACTAAAGAAAAGAGACTTGTACTACACAGACAAGTGAACCAAAAGTAAAGGGTGGGGACAAGGTGAGAATTGCCAGTCGCGGATTCAACCCACAGTCTTTCTTTGAGCCCCATAGCAAAGTCTGTTTTTCACACCACAATTCCAAGTGAATCACACCCTTCGTTATTTACCACAATTCTCACACTGGGTGGAGCTCAAGCGGGGGTCATTCCAGAAGGAAGGGTCTACAACAACTGAAAAAGCATGAAGATGTCTAATAGCCAAGTGAGCCCATGGAACAAGTTCACCTTTTATCAAGGAACAAGGAACTTTTACAGACTACAATGTTACACACTGAGCAGTAAAATTCATGCAAGTAGGATGGAGCCTTATTTTGTATGGTCCATAAATGTCAGATCTCATATGGTTGCATCAACATAAACTTAAGTGCGGCCTATAACGCACACAGAGAACATGTTCATTGAAAATAAAGTACGCTTAAACAGCCTGTTAGACCAAATACAGCCAAAGTCAGATTAGCAAACTGTTAAAATAGAACTGAATATTGGCTAAGGCGACAATTATGATTCACCATTAAACATTTTGCTTTTATGGTTTTACATACAAACAAAAACAAACATATTTAGCGTCCCTGTGCATGGTCTGTGCCAGCCCAAGATTTACATTTCTGAAATAATCCGCTGCATTGGAAAGTGAACTATGACCCAACTCACATGCTCTCTATAAAAGCACAGGCTGATGAGACATTGCTCTCTCACCAATGTAGCAAAAAATAAGCATTCACAGTTAATGCAGTCAGTTTCGTCAAAGATGGTTCCATTTTCTTTCAGATTAGAGCAAAAATTTCATCCATTTTGACTCTTATTCCGTCTCTGGAGAAATTTATCTGACATGACAGGCATTCATTCCCTTGACAATCATTAAAAAAGGTGCACCATAAACATCTTTCTAAGAATTGCACCAATTTCCTGATTTATTTTGGCTATTCAGTTTCTCTCAGCAAATCATCTGGAGCTTTCATAAAAATATATATATAAAATTACATATGTATATATATATATATATATAATTATATATATCCGACAATCTAAAATATTGAACATCATATTTAGGTAACTGTTTAATGGTAATCAAATAAACTTGTAAGTGGACAACTATTGTTCTTTTTAGACAGCAGCAAAACACTCTTACAGTTACTCAATAATTATGGCATAATTCTGAAAGCTAAACATATGCTTAAAACCTACAATACATTACCATGCATTAAGCATTTGTTACTGATAGGTTGTTAGTAATTACTGAAAAATACTGTGACTAGACTGGATCAGATAATGTGCAAGACTTAAACTCAAAGACAAAAAGTATTGTAATCAAAGAGACAATACCAGCTGGCAATGAGACCTAATTTTAACAATAGGACAGGTCACTAATCCAACTAACCAAAACTAACTTACACAAGAGGACACATTCAGCAGAAATAATGTTCTTGATATTTCAAGAAGGAATACATGATCTGCCACAATGTGCAGTGTGTTGCTGCAATTGTTGAACTTAGTATTCTGGTGCAGTAGATGTTTTGCAGCCCTTTTATTCATTTTATGATGTTGTGTATGTGGCCTGCTGTATAGATACCAATACAGACTTACATAAATAGTTGTTCTTCTTTCATTTTTCTCTTTAAAAGTCCTGAAAGAAATTTCTATTGTCAGTGACTCTGCATGTGCAGACAAAGCTTCCAGTCTGCGATGATGCCACTCATTGTGATATTGATCCTTCCTCTTTCATTTCCTGTTTATTTCCGATATCATTCAATCCCAGGCAACTTCACTACTGGGTCCTTAATTCTTCCGGCTTTCCATTTTTTTTATTGCATCTCATTGGCAATTTTCTTGGAAGAGAGTTTCTTTCTAATCTTAAGCCATCAGGGTCCTTTTGACCTTTTCCAATTGTTTTCCATAGCATTTTAAACCTTCTTAACCATGTATCATTTCCAGGAATTTCCTTTGCTCGCTTCTGGGTGGCTGTCAGTTTCCAAATGCCTATATACCCGGTTAAGTGCATCCTCTTTTTGTAGTCCATAAGAATACTTGGTATGTAATAGATATTAAATAAAATGATACAGTTACAAGCGTCTGGACGCAAACGATTCAACTGGGTCACGTGATTCTGACACTCAAGAAGAGCAGATAAAAATTATATTTCTTCTGCAGACCTTTATTTAGGATCGTGGGTGAACATTTTACAACACACAATATTATCGAGACCATTAAAAGGAATATAATCTACTTCACACAATGTCTAGTCAGATCTCTAAAAGTCATCTCTAGAATCGTTGCCACACAGTAAATCATTGTTATCCCTGGAGGTCATCTTTTATTGTAGATCAATGTCATGTGTAATCCTTGTATCTCGGTCTAAATCAACGTAATCTCTAATGTTCGAATCTTGCTGCATAGCAATTGCAAGGAGATGAACACTACGGTAGTGTTCTGCATTTCCATTTTACAACAGTGCCAGATAATGACAGATTTACGTAAATCACGCAAGATCCTAGATCAGTGGTTCTTAACCGGTGTTCGGCCGAACCCCTGGGGTTCGGTGAGCCAGTGCCAGGGGTTCGGCAGAGGTCCTCTGAAATATAGCCTATACATATCCAGTGAACAATCATTTGCTATTTTTTCAAATATTATTTAATAAATTTTGTTTTAAACCTTATTAAATTTAAAGCTGCTCATTCTGTTGAACTTAGTTTTGTTTTACTGCACCCGATAATTAACACCAGCAGGCATCTTTCTGTGAAGTAATTATAAGGTATTACCGATAAGATATGTAATTTTTCGTTGTTTTTCTGCAGAAATAGCATCGTATGTAAAGTAGTAAAAAAACTATTATCCTTTTCTATTATATTTATACCAGAGTATGTCGAGCAAAAAAGAAAAATTATGGTTCAAACTTGAGGGGTTCGGTGAATGGCCTTGGATTTCTCTTGGGGTTCGGCTCCCTTGAAAAGGTTAAGAACCACTGTCCTAGATCAATATTTGCAGAATAAATGGAAATTCATGATGTATGAATGAGCACTTGTTATAGCGCCCTACAAGATTACTACTCAGAAGCGCTTCCGAACACAGCACAGACACTGAATCGGAGTTTCATGCTGAAGCGCTGAGCATTTGCGAGCAAAGGACTTGCCCAGGTCCCTACGCAGTGGCTTGAGGTGGATTCGAACCTGTAACAATCTGGCTGCAAGGCAACAAACATACCTACCACACCACCGCACCCCACACAATATAACGATGGTAGACTTCATTCTAATAAGAAGGTGTTAGAACCATGGAAGAGAGGTCAGCAAATATCAGCGTCCGTGGCCAGAAAAAAGCAACTTTGCCAATCATCCAAATTCATTGCTTCTGAGTATAATCACCCAACTACTTCACTCTTGTTCATTCATTCATTCAGAGCATTTATATAGCGCCCCTTCAAGAAACTACTCAGAGGTGCTCCCAGCCCAACCACGAACAAAGAAAAAAGCTTGTATGGTAAACAAATGCATGGTTCAGTTGGACATCTCCAAATAAGCACAGGCATCCTACACATTTAGGCAAAAGGAAATATTTGTAATAATAATAAGGAAACTCATGATTTACAGTACGGTTTAAAGGTGAACAGCACAGTACAATGCCGTGCACAACAACATTATTTTCAGTCCAACCAATTTTTTAAATCTGTATTTATATCCTGCTTCAGATAAATTGGCTGTTGAGCAGAGCAAGGCTGCACCAACATAGAACATTTCTGTGTTTCTCTTTCTGTAAGTTTCTGTTTTTCGTATTTGTTTCTGTTCTTTTTACTTTGTTTCTGTCCTTCTTACTTTGCTTCTGTTCTTCCTTCCCCATCCTTTAGGTCTCTTTATCTCTCTTTCCTACGATGCAAAAGACATTTATCACTGTCACATTTGAACCGGCTCGCTCTCTGTCTGGACTCATTGGTCATTTAACTATATTGATGCCGACCAGCAACATGGTTCCAGTGGATTTTACTTAGAGTGCTGTCTGTGAATTAGACTCTGCTCTAGATCAACACAGCTTTTCTACAGCATAGAGAGAGAGAGAGAGAGACTGAAATTTTCAAATAGCATCGGTGCTTTCTCATCTACCTCTGCAATTTCTCCATTTCTCTGCTACCTTGAGTTGTTCCTTACGCCAAATCTTATTCTTTCATTCATTCATTCATTCATTCATTTAGAGAATTCACATAGCGCTTCTTCAATAAACCTAATCAGAGACGTTCCTACTTCCCAGCTGTTCGTCTTTATCTCTGATTCACTCTGTCTCTGTTGCTCTGTAACTTTCGGTCTCTGCTTCACTGCATCGAAAACTCTCAGTCTACTTACTTGCTTCAGTACTGCTTTGTCATACTCCACACATTCTTATCTGAACCAAAATCCGGATAATTGTAACAAATGGTTCAAAAGAACAACGGAAGGAATTCTTAAGCAACAGCAGCAGCAGCAACAGCAGCAGCAGCAGCCGTTGCAGAGGCTGTGGTCAGCCGCTGATGCAGCAGGTCAGCCGCTGACCCGGCAGCTGCCGAGGTTGCAGGACCCGCTCAAGAAGCGCCATCTGTTAACGAATAATTGAGCAGATAAATTGGCGGATGAGCAGAGCAACGAACGAGCGCAGCAGCAGACGAACACAGCCGTATGACCGTATGACATTTCCACTCGCAGTTTCCAGACGGAAGACTTTCAGCGGAAAGGCATTCACCAACGAAGACGAATGAAATGAAACCCTGATTGAGACATTAAAATTGCCGCGTTAGTCCGCATCCATCTCGATGTCGTTGCAACCGTCGCACGTGTGTTCTTGTCGTGCATTCTCGTCGTGCGTTCTCGTCGTGCGTTCTTGTTGTGCGTTCTCGTTGTGCGTTCACGTCGTGCGTTTTCCTCGTGCGTTCTCGTCGTGCGTTCTCGTCGTGCGTTCTCGTCGTGTGTTCTCGCAAGTGCGTTCTCGTCGTAATGATCTGTCAAAATGCAAGTCCGATAGCGTTACCAGAACCATCCGCTGTGGAAATTTAATTCCACCGGATGTTTTGCTCCGGGAAGAGTCAAAACCGTCAACGTGGAAATATTGCGCGTGACGGTCGAAATATTCGGGAAAACTGAGTTACGACGACGTTCGCGGTTCTCAAATAACGACATTTCTTACATGCAACGTGCGCACAGCTGACATAAACTCATCTGACTGCAGTCTATTGTTATCATACGCAGCTACATTGCAGCAATTCTGCCACTATTGTCGCATTTTAATAGAGACCACTGCTGTAGACACACACACACACACACACACACACAGTGTCACACACGCATGTCGCACACACACACACACACGGCATTTTTATGTATCGTCCTCTATTTATTTCAACCAAGGATGCAAGAACCATCTGAAGGTTCCTGTATTTCTAACAATCTGGTCTTTGAAAAACAAACATTAAAGTTACACAAGACCAGTTTACTACTTAAAACTTCTCAAGGCAGCAGTGCTCTTTCTCGGTGGCTGATCCTAGAACCTGGAATGGGCTGCCTGTTGCACTCCGTCTTATGCCTAGACTAGATGTCACACCACTATGTTAATTTCTCGCTTAAAAACTGCCTAATTTAGCCCTTGTTGAACTGGGAGTGCTTCTGAGTAGATTACCTAGAAGTGCACTATACGAAAAGTCAATAATAATAATAATAATATAATTTTATGACTTAGTCCCATGTAATAGAAATTCCTGTGAACATTTCTAATTACCCAGTATTTGAAAATGTACTGGCACATCAACGTTACACAGACCCGTGTACTACTCAAAATTTCTTATATATGACTTAGTCCCATGTAATAGCCAAAAACCTGAGTACCACTTAAACTTCCTAATATATATAATTATATATAATATAATATAATGCATATATAAAATTTTTATATATTATTTACTTATGTAATATATTAATTGACTTCCATGTAATAACCAACACCGAGCTCCTCCTATCCATCTGAGATGTTCTTATGTAACCACTGCTAAAAATAGAGTCCTAATTTATTATGATAAAACGTGGATTAAATCTACGACACACACAATGCTTAGGGCTCCACGAGACTCCTATTGAAATAGCAGATTCCGGTTAAATCCGTCATTGACAGTCTCCTCATTTCCACTCTCCATCCATCCAGCATTTGTAGCGACCTAATGAATCCCTATATCTTCAGTGACAGCAGCTGACACAAAAAGAATGGTACTGATGCACATCCTTTGTGCTGTCACCTTCAAAGAACCTTGCCGCCAATGAAGGAAGCCATTCTCAGTCTCCATTACCTCCCTCCCTTCCACTCCATCCTCTTTTATTCTTCCACCAGTTCCATCCTCTCCTCTTCTGGATTCATTCTAACAACAACTGTATTTACCAGCGGCATACAGTGGGTCTGGCCACGAAGGACCTTTGCTTCTGTCATCCGGTCGTAGAATATTCCAGCCGCAAGGGTTTCTTTGCACTAATGACCCACAGAACTGCCAGGAAAAACTACTATAAAAAAAGTAAAATAAATGAATGTCTCTCTCTCTTTATCTGTATGTCTGCCTGCCTGGATGTTGCTTGTATGTCTGTCTCAATCCATTTTGTTTGTCTGAAATATTTCAAAAAGAACTTAAGATCTTTTCACCACATTAATTGTTCACTTTTCTCTAATGTGTTCACTTTTCTCTAATGTGTTCACTTTTCTCTAATGTCCTCACTTTTCTGTCCTTTTCGCATTATGCTTCCACAATGTATTTCCTGACTTTTTCACTTTTTTAAGAAAACTATTAACAAATACCTATTTTACGAATCACAAAACTGAATATAATTTTATGCTATCGTTTTACATTTACGCAACTCATTCTTCCTTATGTCATCAACCAACCTCTTTCAAACTACGACTACATACAACTTAACCAGATACAGCTACAATCAGTGATTTTCACAATTTTTAAATATTCTAAGTCATTCTTATTGTTTTCTTGTTTCCTGTCTGTCTGTTTGTCTGTCTGTCTTTTTGTCCGTATGTCTGCCTGTCTTACTGTATTCTTCCATATAATTGCACTGCATTGCATTAAAAGATTCATGAATGTCTGTGTTGTGTTCTTGCATGTCTGTTTACATGCACTAGTGCACGTCACTGCATGTGTTCTTGCGAACCCCAGAGAAATTGTGACTGAATAATTGATGAGCGTAGTTGGTCAATCAGTTCTGATTGATGACACAATCAGCAATGATTAGCTGTCATATAATAGATATTAAATTTTGGCAAAGAGTTCAAGTGGGGGTCAGACCACAGTTGAAGGCGTGCTGTGCTCACATCAATCACCCTTATGCACCGATCTGATCGGGTTTTCAGACATGACTCGAAAACATTATACTGTGAAGATGTAGGCAGTCATAACTCCAACGCACGTATGGTAGATTGATAATGATTTAACAGTTTTCACAGTCTGTGGCATGGCATAAGTTGCATAACTGCATATTTACCATACTGTAACACAAAGCATCTGAAATCTCCTCTGCCACATATTCCAACCAAGTATAATAATACTTCAAATGGCTTTATAGCTTAGGTTTTTATTATTATCTCTCTGTATCTGCGTGTGTTTGTCTGTCTGTCTTTCTTGGTGTCCTTAAAAACCGATCTGGGTACCATTATCAATTTTAGATGGCATCCAGTGTCCCACACTTCATCATATTAAAGATAAAAAATAAGGATGTTTTCTACAGCAGTGGTTCTCAAAGTGGTGGTCCGCAGACCGGCACCGGTCCGTGGACCACCACTTTGAGAACCAAAGATGCAAGAACCTTGTCCTGACCACATTGTCCTGCACATTCTTATACTATACTATACTATTTTTGAATTTATGCTGATGACAGTCGGCTGCAGTATGTCAGTGTTGAGCTGTCAATGTTTCATCTGCAACCAGAAGATTTACGGATTCTATGTATTGTTCAGATTCTATGTATTGTTCAGATTCTATGTATTGCTCAGATTCTATGTATTGCTCAGATTCTATGTATTGTTCAGATTCTATGTATTGCTCAGATTCTATGTATTGCTCAGATTCTATGTATTGCTCAGATTCTATGTATTGCTCAGATTCTATGTATTGCTCAGATTCTATGTATTGCTCAGATTCTATGTATTGCTCAGATTCTATGTATTGCTCAGATTCTATGTATTGCTCAGATTCTATGTATTGCTCAGATTCTATGTATTGCTCAGATTCTATGTATTGCTCAGATTCTATGTATTGCTCAGATTCTATGTATTGCTCAGATTCTATGTATTGCTCAGATTCTATGTATTGCTCAGATTCTATGTATTGCTCAGATTCTATGTATTGCTCAGATTCTATGTATTGCTCAGATTCTATGTATTGCTCAGATTCTATGTATTGTTCAGATTCTATGTATTGTTCAGATTCTATGTATTGCTCAGATTCTATGTATTGCTCAGATTCTATGTATTGCTCAGATTCTATGTATTGCTCAGATTCTATGTATTGCTCAGATTCTATGTATTGCTCAGATTCTATGTATTGCTCAGATTCTATGTATTGCTCAGATTCTATGTATTGCTCAGATTCTATGTATTGCTCAGATTCTATGTATTGCTCAGATTCTATGTATTGCTCAGATTCTATGTATTGCTCAGATTCTATGTATTGCTCAGATTCTATGTATTGCTCAGATTCTATGTATTGCTCAGATTCTATGTATTGCTCAGATTCTATGTATTGCTCAGATTCTATGTATTGCTCAGATTCTATGTATTGTTCAGATTCTATGTATTGTTCAGATTCTATGTATTGCTCAGATTCTATGTATTGCTCAGATTCTATGTATTGCTCAGATTCTATGTATTGCTCAGATTCTATGTATTGCTCAGATTCTATGTATTGCTCAGATTCTATGTATTGCTCAGATTCTATGTATTGCTCAGATTCTATGTATTGCTCAGATTCTATGTATTGCTCAGATTCTATGTATTGCTCAGATTCTATGTATTGCTCAGATTCTATGTATTGCTCAGATTCTATGTATTGCTCAGATTCTATGTATTGCTTGAGTCCAGAGCTCGATGGATGAGAACCAATCGCCTACGAAATGATATATGGAAAGACTCAAAATGATATATGAAAAGACTCAAAATGATATATGGAAAAGACTCAAAATGATATATGGAAAAGACTCTAAATGATATATGGAAAGGAGTCAAAATGATATATGAAAAAACTCCAAATGATATATGGAAAAGACTCAAAATGATATATATGAAAAGACTCAAAATGATACATGGAAAGGACTCTAAATGATATATGGAAAGGACTCAAAATGATATATGGAAAGGACTCAAAATGATATATGGAAAGGACTCAAAATGATATATGGAAAGGACTCAAAATGATATATGGAAAGGACTCAAAATGATATATGGAAAGGACTCAAAATGATATATGAAAAAGACTCAAAATGATATATGGAAAGGACTCAAAATGATATATATGGAAAAGACTCGCTGGCTCATTTGGAATGGCACCAGACATTAGCTGATCAAGGTCATTTGCTGGTTTCAGTCAGCGCCTGTTCCAATCTGCTGTGGCTGCTGATCTATATAGGGACTGAGGTCTGGAGTTGCATGGAAAGACCAGGTGGCCAATCTCTGCCAATCTATACCTACACGTATCTATATAATCAGCATAAGAAAGAGGCCGAAATGAGCCTGACACACGCCTTCATCAGCAGTCGTCTTGACAACCTGCAGTTTGCCATGGGCGGAAACCTGGGGGGGGCAGGGGGACGGTCGCCCCCAACGGAGGTGTTGGGGGGACGGCCCATGCATTTGTCCCCCCCCCCCCCAATAGTTGAGCGTCAAGAATAAAAAAAAGGTCGTCAACTTTTTGGCGGTGAAAATACAAAAATCTTCTTGACTTTTTGGACAGATGACTAAAACAAATTTTGCGTCTTTCCTTCGGCCACTCATTCGTCCCCCCCCCCAGTCTCCGCCCAGGTTTCGGCCCATGTAGTTTGCCAGTTTCGTGCTCTGGGATGGGGTCTTTTTGAAGAAGCTGTTGGTGTGCCGGATGCCGCAGCCATTATAATATTATAACTGGTGCAGAGAAATGTGACCACATTTACACCTGTGCTCAAAAGTCACTAAGCATGAGGATGATTTTAAGTTGGTAATACTGGATTACAAGAACACAGACCATCACCACCACACCCAGCCAATGACTGTGTGTCCTGGCATTGGTGATGACAATGATTTGGATACCTGCAATGGAAGGTGTCCAATGAAAAGATGGAGAAATTAAGCGATATTATGTGATAGGTCAACCAATGAAAGCATCATATATATAATATATATATACATATATACACATATATATATATATATATATATATATATATATATATATATATATATAAAGGAGCAATTCATGACAACTAACAGTGCTGATCTGACAGTTTACAGAAACTGGGAAAATTACAATAACAATTGCCATCTAAGTGCATACAGTATATGCTTGTAAGCTGCTATTATGCATAGATGTATGCATGCATGTATGTATAGTTCTTGAGATTTACACAGAACCTCACAGACGAAATGCTTAATAATGAATGGTACGAACAACATTACAGCTCTAGTAAAAAATGTGTGAGAATAAAAGAATTGATCATGGTTGTAGAATCATAACAATCTGTAGAGTTAACAATAATTTCACGTCACAGGTCACAATATAATATTAATACATCACCTTCTACAGGATAATAATGATAAATAATTTTAAGCTTAGCCCGTATAACAGTCCAAATCCAATTGTGGCATAAATGGTCTTGCATCTAATGAAGGTATGAGAATTCAGTGAACAAATGAAAGAAGGGAAAACAGATATTACTATTAAACAACTGCATAGCGCTTCTAAGGAAAGAGAATCATGAACAGCTTAGTGCCATTATTGCCATGGAAACATGATCTAAAAGCAGAGGCCAAAATCAATAGCATCAATTGCTCTTCTACTTGGTATATATAATATCTATATTCCAACCCATAAATTAAGAGTTTCCGAAACAGTCAGCAAATGATCAGATGTTTTGCTATTCTGCACAGGTTCCAGGAATAGCTGAGTATGCACGATGGCAGTGGAAGAATCCCTTAAAAGGTCAACTCCAAAGGAACGGCCAAAGCCATTTAGAAAGGATTTATGCGAAGCCTTACAATAGACCTTCCTTCCTGTCAACCTTAGATGCACGGAAGCTCAAAAAGATCGAGACTTATAAACTTGCCAAGGATTACTTGACCGAGCACGCATATAGGAAACCATTTTCAATGTCAAAGTGCTGTGGAGGGAGACAGCTTTTCACGGTACATTAGGTCTTTTACCGGAACGTGGAATGGTCAACCAAGTGCATTTGCTGCAGAGTACAGAATTAATCTGATGCCACTACAAGACAAGACATTTCAAAGACAAAGCATACTGAAGCATCACTGAATGCCAGGAACTCGTACCGAATGACCACGAAAGACTCCATTTATCGTAATCAATGTCCGACTCCAAAGAATTTTCGTTGCAGCCTTCTCTTACAGATTTCAATAGGGTTTGTATAGAAGTCCTACTATAGTATCATCTGCAAAGCCTGGGCAACAATTACACAGTCAGCCAGAAAAAAAATTTGAAAGTACTATTAATCTTGTCATTACTGTGTTTTTACTCAAGGTAAAATGTAATTATACAATCGACGAAAAAATTACACAAGCAGCTATTACGTCATCTTAGGTAACATTAGAGAAAGTGATATGTAATTCAATTGTGCTGATGAAACGGTGATGAAACATCTATTCTCGCAGTGTTTATGGAACAAAGAATTTCCTATGTCAAGATGCCTAGACCCTGAGCACTTGGCAGCATGTGCAAAGTAGCTTGCTTAGCTTAGGCACCTGATTAAGTTATATTGTGCGCAATGTTTCATGTTGCACAAGTGTATACAACAGAGGCATTGTAAAGCCACTATTGTGTACAAATGCACCCTGCCAAACATTGTAGGCTACTTTTTACTATTATTATTTTTTACATCCAAGATGGCTCTATTCAGGCTATTAAAACTATGCCCTAAGAATGTGTTTCATCATTATTAGTGTTATTGTTATTATTATTTTGTATTCTGAAGTACACCTTACTTCCCCATGTAGAAATTACTATCATTACTAGTGGTAAAATGCTAAGTGGGTCAGGCTTCGTTTTCAGGGTATGAAGCAATAGTACCTTTGAAAGTAAAGCATCCATCCGGGTTATATCTGACCAGGTTATATCATTAAATACAGACAGACAGACATGGAAAAGATTGATTAATAGAAGAGATGCAGCGGCCGTTTTTATTATTAGAATAATTTTTATATAGTTTAATATTGTTATTATTATTACTATTATTATTTCTTCTTCTAATAGCATTTACTATTGTCATATAATAATTGCATGATATTACTATATAACATAATAGCAAATAGCAATAATATTAATAATTGAGCTATAATTATTAATATCAGCAGCAGTAGCAAAACCAAAGGTAGCAGCATCACCAGCAGCAATTTCTCAGAGTATGACAAACGTTTGTTAAAAATGTTAAACTATTTACACTGCGGCAAAATAGAGTGGCAAAATAGAGTGGCAAAATAGAGTGGCAAAATAGAGTGGTACGTTCCAGATACACGACAGCAATGCCAGTGGTGTGGAAAACGTTTACCAGACAACGACGTGCGGTTACCTAACTGAATGTACAAAACCAGACTACACACTGGCCAAAAAAACAAAAAACACAGATTCATTCTCCGATGGTTGGAGGGAGCTACGCAAAACAACAATAATGGCAGCCATAAGTGCACCAATTGATTCAGCTATCAATCCCAAAGTACACTAATCAACTTATCGAGAGACGGTGGCCGACCAAAACACGCACATCTTCTTATCCGAAATCCTATTTTACCAATTCATTAATGCAGGACCCTTTCAGACCCATCGATTGAATACACAGGTACACACTTCATCTAATCCTCCAGATTCAGCCACAACATACAATCAGACGTTTTCTATATATTGGATCAAATCCTATAATTTCATTCCAACTTCAAATGTCTTCTGTATTGAATCCAGTCCTCCCCATCTTCCTCCTCCTCCCATCTCCTCCTCCTCCTCTTCCTTTTATTCCAATTATTACAGCCAGGCAGTCGGACTCGTTGGTTCACCCGTCTGCCGACCAATCAAATTACGAGATGGCATGCATCCGAAGCTCGATATAAAGCCATAAAGCGCCATCTAACGAATGCCGCGTCTCCTACAGAACCAATCCTCCACTCTGACTTACACGGACGATAGATTTCATACCCTAAAATGATTTTGTTAAATCAGAAATTTGAAAATATAACAAACGCCAGAGCATAACTGAATCTAGGCATCAC
This sequence comes from Lumbricus rubellus, assembly GCA_945859605.1. Taxonomy (NCBI): domain Eukaryota; kingdom Metazoa; phylum Annelida; class Clitellata; order Crassiclitellata; family Lumbricidae; genus Lumbricus; species Lumbricus rubellus. Next base: position 35,586,173 of record OX243812.1, read on the forward strand.
GATAACTTACCATGTCCCCGGCAGCAGCAGTGTTAAGACGATTTACCGAGAAGCAGGCGCAAAGAGAAGAAGAAGACGAAAGCATTAGGCGAATCCAGTTACTCGAGAGCGGGTGGTTGGGGGGTGGGAGGGATTGGATTCCTGGGTGGGTGTGGCAAATTGCACGGTCAACATCCTGTCAATTATCCTAAAAGTATGTAGCAAATATCGGGCACCTGAGGTCATGCATAATTGAAGCGATGTCGTCAACCATAAGCAGATCAACCCATCATTGCTGCCTGCGTCATCGTCGTCGGCTGCTTGACCGTCATAACTTACTATGTACAGCAAACACCTTCCTCGGCATGGACAAATGGACGCACGCCTCTGAACGTCTTGTCAATTTGTAACATCCATTCATTTGACTTCGCTTCTGTTTGCATCAGTTCTCTGCATTTCTCCTCGTCGTGTTTATGCCTCTGTGTGTGCGTGTCTGTGTCTGTGTGTGTCTGTTCTACTGTGACTACAAAGCATGACTGGGAACACTGGATAATGGCTTCCGTCTGTCTGCCTGCCTGTCTGTCTGTCTCCATCTCTCCGTCTCCATCTCTTCGTCTCCACCTCTCGGATAATTGAAACTTTTGTGTAGAAATTCGAACCATGGACTGAACTCAGGGACAACAACAACAACAACAGTTTCCTGGAAATAATAGCAATAACATTGCAATGAAGGCCGTTAGAACACGCACACAAATATCAACAAAATGTGAGACGTTCTTCTGCTTGTTCTTGGGAAATGCGGATAAAATGAATCTTTGAAATCAAATCCTGCTTCTTAATCTTCCTTTTTTCAACATCATGTCACATTACATTTGAAATGCAATGTCTGCTCAACTACAGAGAAACTATGCAATGCATACAAAGGTGATGCACCCCGGAAAATGTAACAGAGCACACCCTAATCCTATGGCTGAATACAAAAGAAGGGTGGTGGGGGTAAAGGAATAGCAATTTAAGTGATTTGTGTTTGGCAGTAGTGGGAAATAGACAGAGACAATATTCTCAGACAGACACAGTATTCCCAGGTTCTCTGTGCCACTGCCACAGAATACTCACGTCAGCAAAATATTATAGGCAGAAGATGCAGAGGCACGTAATTGATCACCACCACCACGACCACGACCACGACCACCACGACCACCACGACCACCACGACCACCACGACCACCACCACCACCACCACCACCACCACCACCACCACCACCACCACCACCACCACCACCACCACCACCACCACCACCACCACAAACCCTTCTGTGGCTAATGAAGAAACACTTAGGGGCAGAAATTAGAAACAACTTCAATAACATAATTATTCAAACATCGATCGCACTATTCACTATCAAAGGCATAATTCATATCATGCTATTTTACGAGTACTCTGCATATAATCATGCAACACAACATCAAAGACAAAAAAATGTTATGAATCCTTTATCCGTTCTTTTCATCGTTCCTTGGTCATGATTTTCCAAATTTCACAGCACCACGAAACCGGTAACACCCGCCGGTTGTGCTTCTAATAGCAACATATTCCACCGCATCAATGGACGTAAAATCGCACATGTAGTCGTATGTTCGATGACCAATATTATCGCGTGTGAACGTAGACGCACCAACGCAGCCGGTTTTACGGATGCTCTTGACGATGTTGAACAGATCCTTGGTTCCTGCTGACATCGCGTATTAAGTGCGCGTGGAGAGACGCATTTCCATGCATAAGTGGTCTCCACGATTCGTATGAACATGCACGCGTGCGTTTGTCTCTCTGTTCTGCTGCACACGTGCACTGCACGACAGAATGCACCTGTGCGTCTGCCAATCATTATGTTCAGCCACGTCCAAATGCTAAGCAAAGGGACAAGATCATCTACAGCCATACTCATTCAGAATACTATTTACCTGGTATCAAATATTACAGGTGGTATTAACAAACACAACCAGGATCAACAATCATGTCAGCCTTCAATTCTGGATAGGTATCCTTTTTTCAACTCTACACTACGTGTGTGCTAGAACGTCACTTCCAGTTTAATACTAAAAACCCTGTTTTGCTTACTGATCAACTTTTAATTCGTAATAACTTTATACGTAATATTGCTAGGCTAGCATACATAGACAGTACTTTGTGAGATGCTCTGAGAATAATCCATATATAATTATATATATGCATATTTATATGTGGTATATAGTACTATATACACACATAATAAATATATAGTTATATATAGTGTCCAACTCACTTAATTAGCTGCTAGCTAAGCATGTTCCTGCGAGCATATGTTCATTCCAAGAAAGTCTCAGGAATAATAAAGCTGGAAGGCATAATTATTGTCAGATGTCAAGTTTTCCCTTAAAGCTCAAGCATGCAGCACATTGCAACAGCTAGAGATGCTAGACTACCTGTTGGTTACACTGATCTACATGGAACTGCCAGTTTCACAAGTCTCTGAGCATTGAAGCTTTGTGAGAAAGAGAAAAGACCATCCCTGAACATTGTGCTTCAAGAAAGACAAATGAACAAATGAATACACAAAAGATTGAATAAATGAATGGATAAATTGATATCATGATTCAGTAAAAGATTGCAACATTCCAATATCAGCCAAGTAAACAACCACATCAACAGATCTCACAACCGAGAAAATTACTCAACATTCGTGTGAGCTGTAATTTTCCTTTAAGAAATCCATCAACAAATCAGAAAACAAGTTAACAACCAATCAAATCTGTTCAAGAAACACAAACCAGATTGGATCTAGAAACCTGAGTGAGAAGATGAGAGAGCCAGGAAACTGAGCAGTGGTGATGGATGAACAGATTCTCGTTCACAGCTGTTTTTAGTCTCGTTTGAACTGAACGTTGAACTGAACTGAAGAAAGTGGTTGGCTAATGGTCTATTAAACCTGACATGGAACCTGGATTCAGAGTTCTCGTTTACAGTAATTGCGATTTGTAAATATAAATGTGAAATGTTTATATTGCTACTTCAAGAGAAGCTACACTAAAAAACCAATCTAGCCGAGATGATGCTAAGTTGAAGATTGTTAAAGCACAAAAAATTAATACATGAAAGTTTGATGAAACACGTAAGATAATTGCAGCATTCAGCAGTTAACAAAATCAGGCATTTTTAAAGGGTGTCTGGTTAGCAAACTATTTATTTGATCTCTTCGGGTTTTGCAAGTATGATTTCGAATAATTATTGGCAGATATTAACACTTTAGTGATAAGCTGCATCGATTTCTCAGTCGTTCTTAGAGCACTCTCGTCGATAAAGTGTCAAAGGGTTAAGCATGTTAAACCATTAGAAAAACTATTCACATAAATATAAGTGGTGTCAGCAAACATCTAAGAGGAGACTCAAACCTGCACTCGTTGTGTTATAATGCAAGCACTCTAACCGCTGGCTATCCATATAATTAAATTGGTGTCATCTTGAAAAAAAATCTACAAGCAGCAACTGAACCTTTTGACTGCACAACATACAAAAAAGTAGCAGAGTAGGCTGAATAATTAATTAATGTTAAATGTGTATTGTGTAGGCAGTAATTTTTGTTTATTTATTTTTTATTTTCGAGTTGATGTCTCTGAATAAGCGAGTTTTGAATTGAATTGAAATCACAGAGGGTCTTTTTGTTCATTGCAGCCATTTTGAACTACCGGTATGGCTCAAGCGGAGTGCACAGTATATCTTCAAATGAATGTGGCCAGAAGAAGAAGAAGAAGAAGAAGAGTACCTTGACTTAGCCTGAGGTACAGCCATGAGCATGAGGTGAGATTTAATTCCAAGCATATCAAGCTGAGCGGACGGCATATCCTCCCACTAACAGTGTATTGTTAGTGGACTCATTGTTGCTGAGTTACTATCAAAGACCACTAATTAGAAACATTTCTAATAATGCTAGTGCCTGCCTGCTATCAGAAGCCATAGCATGTGCTATCGAAGATCGTGGTAATTGGCCTCCATGGCAGGGTGCCAATCGAGCAAAATAATAATTCAGCTTCCTTTTTCCCCACGTCAACTGTTTCATGGCAGCCTTTCCGGTGGCCCCCAGCAGGACCCAGCTGCAGACAAAAGACCAAAAAGGTCAGAGCTGGAATAGGTTGATAGATCACTGATTCATTGAAACTCTGGAAGCTGGAAAAGGAAGTCTATAAGTCTTTCCAACTGAGCAACACTCCCACAATTACAAGAAGAAGTAGGAAAGCGAACGGCAAAGGCTCCTGCTATCCTCCAATATCAACAGATATTCAGAAATATTTCATGCCAATCTTCTCAAACCCTTTTGAGCTAAATAACCTAGTCAATATGATTAAGTATGATAATCAGTGAGAACAACAATAAGTCATAATCCTAAAAACAAAAATATGAGCAGTGAGCACTCATAATAATAATACTATCTTTGTTTAATTCAAACTGACACAACTAATCAATTTATTTATTTATTTAAGCTGACTCGAATGCAGTGTGATTACAATAGTCATAGTTATTACAAAAGTTGTCCGTCCATTTAGGAAGGGGCACAGCCAATCCAGAGGTTGTTCACCGTTTCCAAAGAGGTTTAATATGGGACATTTGGCAAAATTTCCACACGAATCAAGTGAAACACATCAAGGAGAGCAAGCAGAGGCATGGCATGACCAGAATCAATGGCATCACCACTATGTCCAAGATGAGTCTTAGCAGGACCCGTCGTCATCTCAGTTGAGTGTCTCTCTCTCTCGCTGATGCCGGACTTTAGCCTCGGTCGGCCAGAGATATGCCGCTGCATGCATACCTCTTCAACCACGTTGAAAGCGTTGAAAGCAGCGGGCCACAAAATGCCTGAATGCAGAATGCTGCTATGGATAGGATTATTCCAATTAAACGATCATTAAGTCCACGAGAATTGTTTTTGCGTTTGCCTCAAGGGCATCTGAAAATAATATCAAACGTTTAGACCAATGCCTGGCTGCTGAATGAATGCCAGATCTCATGTATGTCCGTGTTTGTATATACTGTGCACGGCTGTTAAAGTGGGCGAGCTGTGTTTAGCTATGTATGTGCATTTGCCAGATGCAATTGCGGACTACTTGCTTATGTCTTTGCGTTTATCGTTGCACTAGTTTGTATTTGATACATGTGTGCTTTTTCGCCTGTGCAACTGTGAGTATAATCTGGAATACTGCTCTGGACATAACTTCCTCAGTTTTCCAAGTAAGACAGCACTTGGAAGAAACATTTTCCTAGATGGCGGCCATGTTTTAGCACGTCTGTATTAATGGATGCTCTTAAAAGACAATAGAGTAATAGCGAACTGCATGCATTGCATACAAACACATTTTGACATGTGGGCGTGCTTGGGCCCTCTGTGATGTTTCTTAGTATGTCAAGATGATCGTAGACCCTTCCAAAGGATATTCATCAAGGAAGGCTAGCAGAACTGTTGAGATCACACACATATCCTGTGGATCTGTCACACAGTCGTTACCCATCACTCTCCACCGTCCATCAGTCCATTGTTCTCCCCCTCCCCCCCACACCCCACCCGTCCATCCTCCAGGGCCTTGTCTTCCTCCCATGAATGAATAATCTGGTCTTCCCTATAGACGCTGGCATGACAGCAGCAACAAATTAAGCATCAGATGTGAATAAATATCCATATCATCAACATTCTCTCGTAATGGTCTGTAGTGTCTGGCCGCATGCACAGCAGACTGCTAATAGGGAGCTGTTCATTAGACATTAGGAAGAAGACAGGTCATTCAAACTAACTATCTGTGTCTGTGCTCACTAAACAGTAATTTCATCGAAAACAGCGTCTGCCAATCTAAGTCAACATTCACAGGCATATAATGACTGAAATGACAGATGAACAAATGTTTTGTTTCTATCACTAAACTTGAACATAGAAACAAAATTTAGGCATAAATAATCAATGACTCAAAAGTCACATCTGTACCATAAACACTCTTCACTTTCACTGTCTGCAATCTTCCCATCACCAGTTTACAGTCACTGCACTCAGTGATTATGGCAACTTGTGGGTCAGAGGTGGAGTGGAACAAACATTTTGAAACACATTTCTGCTCAGATGAAGTTTTGAAGCAGGCTGCTAATTGTGGGCATATCACAATTCCTGAATGCGACTAGGAGGAAGAAGAGCAATCACTTAAGCTAGTCCTATGGAAGCTATATAATATGGTTATGATGTGCTAGCAACTTTATTTCCTTGACCTCAGCATATGATGATATCGAGTCCATTCCCTCGCTGTCTCATATTCCCACCAACAGTGTACGGTTGGTGTACTAATCATAGCTGAGTTGGCTAGGGGTCAGAGGTGGAACAGAAGTCTTGACACAAATTTCTGCTTTGGCGGGGATTTGAATCCAAACCTCTCGCTTGACAGTCTAACACTCGAACCACTAGACCAGCATGCACTAAAAATAGAACAGTAATCGATAGGCATCTTTGCATCGATTCTATGTGCATGCCCGCACATGTGACCACCATGGCACGTGTGATTTATAATGGCGACAGAATTATCATAATATCAGAGACGAGATGGAGTCGGTGAAGAATAAAGTATCATTAATCTATTTCCTTATTTTGCGGCAGTGGCCATGATTAAAAAATTCTCCACAGACGATTTCACCGGCAATTTGTCAGACGACGAGTGAAATAATCATTTGCCGATACGCAGCGGTCCATAAAGCATATTATGATCATCATCTGGTTTAGACTGAAGAATTGGATCTCGATGTTGCTAGGCAGCGCAGATCTGTATTGTATGTAGCGTTCAAACCAATGATGTATTGCAGTCTCCCGATAATAACAAAAGCAATACCAGCGGCGGCGATATTGAGCGATGCCGGTCAATTAGACCGGGTTACCATGATACCCTCCACCGCCTAATCGAATCTAATCTTATCATCTATAATTTTATCTAATCTAAATCTAAAAATATCTACAGCACCAACCATTGTGCAAGGGTTAAAAGTATAATCTATGGGACTCGGAGAAAACACACAGAAAGACAACAAGGGAGGAAGAGAAAAGAGAAAAGACAATTTTAGTTTGGATCTGAGAATCAATCAATCAATTCAATCAATCATTTTTTTACTTTGGACAGCAAACGTTTGGCTGGTTTGGCATCTACTGACACCTATCAAGCTTTAACAAATTTCGGATAATTCTGAAGACTGCTCGACTAAGTGTGAATTCATGGCAAGCTTATGCTGTTTATTTTAATCTCATCAGAATAAACTAATGCGACAAGACATCATTTGGCAATGTGATATGACAAAGCTAATAAATGTATCAGAATGAAGGTAGAGCACTTCATAGACAAGACTGACATTCGGTTAACTTGCAAATGACATTGATGGCGGCAGTCGACTTAGAGAAGAAATTAAATCAAAGAATGATCTGCATAAATTAAAGAAGTCGTTATTAGGCAACAATTAATCTGGGAAGATAGATCGAGTTCAGAGTAGGAGTGGATACACAAAGGAGTGTCCATGCACTTCTTTTTCTACACTTTAAGCACTGGTTTGACATCAATTGGCTTATTGCACGCTGAATGAAAGGTCAAATCATGAAACATGTTTCAACTGAACTTCAATTGTTACATGCAAAAACACCTGCCACAAGAAGAAATCCTAGAGAATCTACATTTATATAATCTGCCCACTGATCTGATTAATTATTAATATATATAGGTCCTATAACATTGCAAAAATAATATATATGTGTGATCATAGACAAGTTGTGTCTGACGACTCTATATATCATGGCACTATCAAATATTTAACTGATTTGTGTGTGCTTTCAAGTGCTTCATACTCAGAAGAAGCCAATAATCCAGAAATACAAGCAAGGTTTATTGCATGAGCCGGATTCCATGACAGAAGGTTATCAATCACACACACACTGCAAATTAATATTTAATTGCACATATGCCAGGTCTAATGTTGCAAGTGAAGGGTAACAGGGGTGGCAGGGTGGGGGAGAGGGGGCAAACGACCCTTTGACGGTTTATGCCAATTTACAGCATAAAAGCATTTTAAGCATGAAAGCAATTATAAGATCCAGGGTTGAATGTCCAAATAAAGCATTATTGCGTTCAATAAAATTCCAAATAAGATGACATCAACAAATAATTAAATGAAATATGATTCAAAGGGCATTTCTTCCTCGCCGGTGGAAAAATGTCCCCATGCATGGTGTCATTTTGCCTCTTGTGAATTATGCCGTTTATCCATAAAGTGTCGTTTGCGCCATTCACAGCATAGATGCGGATGGTCAGTTTCAGGATTTCAAATAATTTGAATGGTGATATGGCCAAAGTTTGGTTCATATGCATTTAAAAGTTAAAGTTGCAGATACACTAATAGGTGTTAGCAGGACAACTGGCACACTCCTGTCGACCTTATTAACATATAATTATTTTGTCGGTTTAAAGTTACGCAAAATAAAAAAATCAGCCTGAATTCCAAATGACAAACAACAGACTCTGAAGGTAGCTAGGATATCAAGGGAGCTGGATTTCAACTGTGCATTTATTAAACCATTAATTAGCACCTCTGAGCTGATAAACAGTTACCAAATTTCATCCCATGACAGCAGTGTCATGGTCTCTCTTGCCGTTACTCTCCCCAACGATACTCTGATACCTTCACACAACTAGCAAAGTTCTTTCGCTAGGAAATCACAACTGTACTCCAATACACTTGCACTCCTTGCCACAAACATACTATTATCAAATCATTGCTGCAGCAGTTACACTGAATTCATATCAAACTCACAGAGATAAACATTATTGAACTGCAACAGGAATTTCTCTCACGATCCATACACAGTACAGGAATGTCAGATGAATAGTTTGACACAAATACCACGCAGAACGTTGCACTGTTAATCGTGCGTTGGACAAGCTCAGACGTGCATTAGTCGTGCGTTTATTCCACGATCTCATGCACGCTATCAAAACGCGGCTTGTTCAGATTCTGTGATCGATTTCCAGCGGATCACTTCAATCATTGATTTCATTGATCAGTATATATTTTGTAGTGATCCACCACGACGACGCTCACATGAAAGAACTCGCTTATTAAATTACAGTAATCCCAAGGCTTCTCAGCATAAGCTGATCAATTAGAGAGCGCTCTTCATGGCTCAGTAGGAACACTGACAGCGGCCCAGCATAGCATTCAATCATACAGTATGTAACGCTTCACTTGATCTCTTCTGCATCATCCGAATTGTCAGCATTCCTCAACGTACATTAATACGATAGAACTCTGTTGATGTCAATCTCAGAATTATCCCCGTGAGCTGCTAGTTGACTGGTGATGATATGCACTCCATGATTACTGGATTGCATGTATTTAAGTTTAAATCGTACATTAGCATGATATACGGGTCTGATTAATAAATAAATAATAATAATAATCCACCTATTGATAAATAATAATAATCCACCTATTGATGATGCAGAACTGCTTTTTGCAGCTCCTCGTCCAAAGATATAAAGCCATTCCAAAACCATACTCCCCTAACTTCTCTAGCATGTGGCATTATGTAGCATGGAGAGAACAACAACAACAAGAATAATGATAATGAAATAATAATAATAATAATAATAATAATAATATTTGGCAAAAAATTTAATGCTATCCATACAAAACTTATCATTATCATAAAATATATTTAATACTCATTATCATGATTAATATTACTGATAATAATAAATTATACCAGTAGCATCCACGATTGCCAACAGCAAAACCAATTTTGCACGTGATTTTCACGAGTCGCATTGCATCAAATTGCAAATTGGCCACCACAATTTATCCCTCTTGGGTTGAAGACAAGAACCACTGAGCAGATTATAATAATTATCCAGTGCAATAGGAGCTACTGTGCCGCCAAAATAACAGCTATGATATGCAATATGCTGCAAGGTGGATACTCCACTGGAGCTGCTACGTACCTACAGGCTAAACACGGTGCGACCAAATTACTCAAAGCTACTTCACCGTCGCCAGATCTACACTCGATATGGGGTGTGGGGTTGCCTTCCGAGGAAAATTTTTAAGAGAGCAGCCTCACGCTTTTAATGGCGCCATAATTCAAGCTTAGAACTGGGAGACAGGCCGACATCGAACGGCTAAAATCGCAGGACAATGACGCAAGCGAAAGATTACTCGTCGACCAATTGATGCCCCCTTCCTCTTTCACCTCCTCCCCCAACCCACCCCAACCCCCACAGACGATTTTTCCAGCATCCTGAACCTGAGTGCAGTCCGCACAGGGGAAGGGGGGAGACGCTCGCCGCCCAGTGGCCATTAATCAACGATTGTATCTGACGTGTTTAAGCTGCAATCGTACCTAAGCAAGGACCTAACCCCACTCGCTCCGCTCTGCTCAGCTCCGACTGTCTGCCAGTGCCAGCAGAACAGTTTCCAAGTCAATTCGCTGCACTTCCATCATCTGCATTGAATGTACGTCACAACCACCGGCAAAAGCAGCGATTGCTTCCATATACACGGATAACGTTTGTTGTAGTCGTCTGCTGAGGCCAAAGGATTGCAAATGGCCGCCGACGACGACGATGACGTCAAGCCACCGATTCAACATGAAACCAAATTACATGTCTACCCTTCTAAACGTTCTTGATTCTTCGCCTTTCGATCTGCAACGTTCAGCGGACAAAAGAATCTTACGAAACCCATCCAATATCTCTGGTTCCTATGAGATTAGGACACAGGTTAGGCTAAGCTGCTAACGATAGGCAAGAAACAGACGCACTTGCATAGTACCTACGTCACCAATAAAACTCCTAAAAGTCACTGTAAATGCAAATCAATTAGAGATATACCAAATCACGTTCAAGATCAGAAATACACGTAACATAGTTTCCTCCACTAACTATCTTACGCATCTATCATTACCACATATCAATATACAATACATAATTACATATCATCGCATATCTTTAGAATGATCTTCACTATTACTGAGCTGCAGTTGTCAGACTAATCCTCAATACAATGATCACTTTGATCAGATCTTTCAATACAGATTCAAACAAAGCATCATCATCATCACCATTCACCATCTCTTTTATCATCAAATGCTTTTCTCAAACAAATCTCACAGATGTCTTCAACTGCTTCGTTTTATCACCAACGCCATCGTCGTCATGACCAACGTCGTCATCGTCATGACCACCGTTGTCACGACCACAGTTGTCATGACCACCGTTGACACGACCACAGTTGTCATGACCACCGTTGACACCGTTGTCATGACCACCGTTGTCATGACCAACGTTGTCATGACCACCGCTGTCATGACCACCGTTGTCATGACCAACGTCGTCGTCACGACAACCGTTGTCATGACAATAAGAGTCCCCTGCAGCAAGCAACATCACAAGCAGCAGCAGGACCATCACCATCCCTGCTGATCATTTGTTGCCAAAATGTCACCTGACAGTAACATTTCTTCTTCCACGGGGGCAGGGCTGAAAGTGGTTTGGAAAAGTTGCCGGGTCTCACTTTGGCGGACGAGCACGCCTTTGGCCCGTACATTTTTCTGACGATTTTTTTTAGTGTTTTGCCCAAAATTATCCAAAATCCAACCATTTTACCTAGTTTTGGCACCTGACAACCTTTTGTGCGACCCTGCTGAGACCCGGCAGCAGCAGGTCTCGAAAATCGATGCCGGGTGGCAGATCCGGACCAACCCGGCTCACTTTCAGCTCTGCACGGGGCAATTACCTTCTGCTCAGTCATATGGTCACCTTAGTCATTAGTATTGGTTTCGTGACAGACGGGGAATGGGTAGGGGAAAAGCGGGGAAGAGGGAAAGGTCGAGGGCAACACAACCGACCATCCATTCATCTCTCTGCTTGTTACGGTGGCTGGCCTTCCTCATTTTCTTATTCCAATTACAGTCGGCTTTGTCTTCCTGTCCAGATCACTCATGCCAAAAAGTCAGCCGCAGCTATCAGAGTTGGCAATCACAGACAACACACATCATACAGGTATACAGAATGCAGATACGCATAAGCAAATGCACCCACACACACACACACACACACACACACACACATGCATACACACGCGCATACACACACACACTACATACACGGACGAACCAAGACTCATCATGCATATATATATATATACACAATATATTGTATATAATATATATTCATATATATAATATAAGTCATATATATATATATATATATCTATGCCTATCAGTCTTTTCCCTCTGTTTCTACCAACATACAGTAAGTGCTAACTATGGTCCGATGAAAAAAAATGGACAAGCAATAGTCAAATACAAAATAACAGATGCAGCAAGCAAAGCATGGAACAGAGACAGCGGTCGTCAGAATGGATAGCTGTACAAACACATCATCATCATATAATATCTCACATTTTCAATCACCTTTTGACTTTGTTTCATATGGCTAAATAAAATTGTTGTTGTTCCATCACTGAACGTTAAGTTTAACATTGCAGTAACACATACATGTGGCAAATATGCTATGCTCAAATTTAAATTTGTATTATAATTATTGTTTTTAAGCCAGTTCATTGACATAAATATCTGAAAAATCGAGCACAAACAGAGGTTGCAGTTATTCTGAATGTCATGTTAAGATTTCATATGGATTTGGGTACATCTCTTGTTTTGTAAATACACAGGACTCACCTAGGCAGATTATTAACTATTTTTCCGTTGCTAGGTAACGTATAGAACACATCCTATCACTCTTTTCTTGTTCTGTAAATGAACGTCACCTTCAACGTCCAATGTCTGTCACATTATAGTGCCACCCTCCTACCTAAACACCACTTTAAAAAGACCAACTTAAAATAATCACTTAAATTAATCATTTCTGACAAATTAAATTAGCTTGCAATCATTCTGATAAGATTTGTATCTGCTACACACACAACATTAAACATTCTGACATTCTATTCCCATGGCAGTTTTTCACGTATACCAACAGAACGTCTGCCCAAAATTAGTTCCAAACAAAATTCACAAATACTAGGTGATCCTAGTGAATTACCTTGTTTATTGAACCCTCTGACACTGACGGCATGTTCTGCATACCAGCATACCGTGGTGTGGTATCTTAATTAAACCAAGGCCCCATACCATCGTGCGTGCGCTGTAAGTTCAGTCTTTTCATTCGTTTTGTCATTACTCCGTGGATAAAAGGTGTTTAACACAGATGTTTCATTACCCAGGACTTAATTATTGCTACCTAAATGGCATCGTCTCATGGGAAATCCACATTGCATCAATGGTGTCACACGCAATCAATGGTGCCACATGCAATCAATGGTTCCACATGCAATCAATGGTGCCACATTCCATCAACGCTTCTGATTGCAGTAATGCTTCTTCATCACCTGAAACTGTTCCATCCGTCCAGTTCCAAGAAAAGATCCATCGCTGTTCTTATCGAGAAAAGCGATGATAAGATCATTGCTATTTCTTTTTGTTTCTGAGAATTTTAAAAAGGACGAATGATGACCGAGAAACTCGATTCCTCACATTTTCAGCTCAGCTAAGCCAGAAGCTAAGAATAAGATATAATTTACATTAGAGTCCTCCGTCTCACTGTCACTGTCAGTGTATGTCATTATCTATGTGTCTGTCTGCCTGTCTGTCTGTCTGTGTGACTGGCTGGCTGGAGGGCAAGGTTAGGACACCATACAGCTATTAGACTTATACAATGGTTCAGGTAACTCAAAATGGTGCTTTTAGTATCTGGTGAATTCTTCAGTGAGGGTCAGGTATGCAACATTGGTTCAGCTGAAACCATGAAAGAAGGTATACAGTTATCCCCCCTCCCCTATTGAAAGAAGAGAAATGAAAACAGACTTGGCCAACAGCACACCATTAAGTTATCTATGGGATCTAGTAGCTATGTAGAAACCGTCCGTGGCTGGGCTGGGAGCGCCTCTGAGTAGACCTCTTGAAGGGGTGCTATATAAGTTTTCGGAATGAATGAATGAATGAATTACCGGTAAGTATAATAATTATAGCAGTTGTTGATTGCCTTAGAGAAGAAAAGGGCCAACGAAATATCCAGTCCATTTTGTGGAAACCAGAGGACATGAGGCCTGGTACCAAATAACTTATAGCCCTCATTTCACGTAGTTGTAATCGCCTGGGCTTAAGTTGATGACGTCACAGATGTGGTCACATAAAAGCTAAATCCAGAATTAAGGATATAATGATCTGTCCGATTCAAACCATCTGCATAATATCGTGTGGTTGAAATATGCTTTCATTCCGGTGTCATTCATCCGGTGCAGCAATCACAACCATGTCATGACAACATCTTCCTCCTTTGTTGTCTACGAATGTCTACATCAAATTTTTTAAAGTCATTGAATCTTTTTCCGGTGCAGTTCGTCTCAATTGGCAACATATTTTTGCCTTCGCACTGCCAGGTAACGTACCGAAAAGTAATTATGTATCCAGTTCCCATCAGCAGGGTAACTCCGCCACTGGTTGCACTCTACCAGTGCCAGTCCAAAGCCTAGATAAAGACGGAGGGCGTCGCTAATGGTCTTTGTTAACACACAGTGATGTTAAACTGCAACTACAACAGGGTTTTACAAGTTGCTCAAGTTTTTTTTTTTAGTTGTCACCAGGCTACGTGTGCTCCTAAATAGTTTGGCTCTTGAAGGACCACTGCATAAATGCTCAGACTAAACGAATGAATAAATAAGTAGCAAAACATGTTCAACATCTTTGCCAATCCATAACCACTCATACACAGGACATAATAAAATAACACTCTTTTCATTGGATCTTGACATAATTATAATCTGACCTCATCCATTCATTATCGTAAGTAAGATAAGACGAATAACTGAATCATTCAGAAGCTTCGGCACTAGTGTAGTTGCAATAATAATAAGTGACCATATATATATAGTGCTTCTCATCAGGAAACCCATCAGAGCTGCTTCCCACATAGCTATATACAAAAGCACATTCGAAGAGAACATTGGTATTTCAATCTCTCGTGGAATAGACGCATGAAAATTAAATCTTGTGTCACAGATTGCATGGAAGCCAGTATCAAATTACACCTCAATCAGTGCTAAACAATAATTTTCAGTGATTAAAAAATGCATTGGCAGAATCAGCCGAGGTCCCATCCTAGTGTCTTGCTGTTCTAAAGCTGCTATGACTCATGGCAAAACTCAGAGCCAGGACCAAAGGTGTCAGAAGCCAATACCAAAGGTGTCAGAAGCCATACTAACTTGGAAGTGACAGAACTGAATCTGCTTGTCTGATGTGGCTTTGGTTTGTTTTCTGTTAAATACTTAATGGATTGCTAATAAACAAAACGAGTATGTACCGCGACACTAATCATCTTCGATATGGAAGTGTCGTTAAGCATGTAACAAAATGAGTACAAAAAGAACATAAAATTTACCTGGAGTGACACAAAGCAGGACAATGAACATGACAAAAACGAGAAAGGACAATGGAGATCATTTTTTCTATTGAAAATCAACACTCTAGTGATGAACAGGTGTACTAAACACGACTGGGGAACCAGCGCAGCTCATCGTTAAAAAATCTTTTTAACCTTAACCCTTCAATAACGAGTGTCTACTAAAAAGTCAATACAGCCTGTCGTTAAAGTGTTAAAAATCTTTTTAACCTTAACCCTTCAATAACGAGTGTCTACTAAAAAGGACTGGAAACCAATACAGCTTGTCGTTAAAGTGTTAATATATTCTGTCGCGCTGAAAGGAAATGAATAGTTTACGATGATTACGAATGCACGACTTTGCTTTCCGCTTCTTTTATTTCACAACACACAGCTCTCTTTTGCTTCTGCTTCCATCTTCTCACCACACGTAATTTTCATCCATTTACTTTTTATTCCACATGGGACAATCTAGTGCCACTGCCCTCTGCAATAAACTGCCCACATCACTCCAACTAATGAGACCATTCGATGTCAACTGGTGGATGTAATATACTGTATAGGCAGAGGTCGACTGAAGGGCGATTATGGCCAAACGCCTTCCTCGTGATTGTTAATACACAGAAAATTTATGGGTCTTTCATACTAATTGGAGCCATTTTTGGTTAGTTTGCCAAATTACAACTGTCACATAAATATATGTGGATGTCATGTGTGCTAAATATATTATATATAGATTACATATATATGTATGTATGTATAATTGTATAATTATATATGCATATACAATACATACACGATACACGCATCTACATCTATATAAATAAAAATGAAACTTTCCAATAGTGCGGTCACAATCATGCCGAAACTTACGCACCGATTGTTGTGAAAATTTACCAAAACCTTCCATTCCAATAGCACAAGGTCAGAACGTTTTTCTTTCCGAAAAAAACCCAATCGTTTCCACAAAAAGTGAACTTTGCAATCCGTTCGACCGCCATTTGCAAATTCAACAAAACAGCAGGGCTGCCAGATTTCAGACACAGCAGACGAAACATCAATGAGGTCGCGTACTGTGACGTCATAAGCGAGTTGCAAATTAATTTTCGAAAGCGGCGGGGGAGGTCTTTTCTGCCACAGCAAAGCGTGGCTGGGTACAGCTAGTAGGCTATACAAAAATTGAGGCTTTTCCTCATGGGCCTGACTAGTTGTAACAACCTTTCATTCCAGTTTTGCTTGATCCCAAGGATAAATCAATTGGTCTTCTACTCATCCTGAAACACTGTTACTTTCAGCCTTTTCAGCTGCAGCTGGGCCGGGAGCACCTCTGAGTAGATACCTTCAGGGCCATGGTGAGGGTGTTCCAGCACATCTCCTTTTCTTCACATCCAAACGTTGCCTCTAAAGTCTGTAGACATTTTGTGAGTTATTCATCGCAACAAACAATCAAAATTTGCTTCAGCCTGCGTGGCATAAACATGGGAATTCTTCGTGACCAAAGATTTACTATTGCGGATTTTCCAGATTTCTGCATTTCCCTGCAATGCATCTGACTTCCCTTCGCTGAGATTACAAGTAACGACACACAACACTGATGCCATCCACAATATGCTTCGTAATGATCCATACATACACGGCTTAACTATAATTATCATCCTATCAGTTTAATTATCATCCTTTCGTTAATATTTCCTGACTGCATGCCTTGGGCAAACGCCATAACTATAGTGTGACAAGACTGGCAGTTCAGTTTCAACACCTAATGACAAGCGCGACCGGCTTGAATATTCATAAGCCCATAAGACCGTTCGCTTTATGAGCGCACACGCATCAGAAACGACAAAGATTAGCAGCAGAGATAATCCTCTCGGTTCGTTCGACGACAGCGCAGTACAAAAACGCCGGACAGAGAATTCCAGTCACCAAAGCCGAGTAATATATTCTGCAGGTCACTCCGTGAGCTGAACAGACGTTTCCAACTACCGGTATTGCTTTTAAGTCCACTGGAAAAAATTTACTGCAACGTTAAGCGTAAAATAGGAGTAAAAGAAAAATAAACTTTTTCATGTTCTTTTGCCGTTCGTTCTATGATCGTTGATAATCAACTTGGAAATTTATGATTGTCTCCCAGGATCATTATTTATAGTTAATTATGAAAGAATTCAAAGTTTAAGAATGAAAGTGATTTGTAATGAAAATACAGTTTATGGTTTTTCATATGGTGTGTAATGTGTATGGACAACACCTCTGCCTTGACACAGCACACAGGAGCGTGTTGGCATCCTGTGTTATATTTTAAATGTAGTGACTTGGAAAATTTTCTATTGCAATTTATGTATTCATCAACATTTTTCAAAATTAATCTCGATACAGGTCATCTGCACCAGGACTAAGGATTGGAGCTATTATAGGCTGCAGCAACGTCATTTGGTGTTTACTGCACATTGTTAAACACAAAACAAAAGTCAAATCAAAATAATTTTTTGAGTTTTCTTTTGCCATTCTGAAACTAGAAGAGCACTTTACATTTATTTCCAACTGCATCGCACTTTGTCAAATGCAGGATGAAGTTAGGCATTGCCTGCATGCATGCATGCATATAGAATTACGCCTTCACCAACAGTAGCATTCAGCAAAGCACTTGAAGCACATGATATCAATCCAATAGAAAGTTCTTTTGCACTCTCCCAACTAGCACCGCCTTCGGTAACCGTCGGGCCGCAACAAAACAGGCCTAACTACATCTGTGTGCTTTATCGGCATCAGGAAAATCTATTAAATCCTTGCTGGCGGTTCATGGAATGCCCTTCCCATCCCCATAATCCGTTCAAAGCTGCAGCCGCAAAGACAAAGGCCAACCGGCACAAATGCAATGCAATGCAAATGCGGCCGTCCGATGTGTCCGTATCATCAAAAACCAATTGTGCCAATATCGCAGAAACCGCACTGTACCCGAAACAGCATCGGTATTTATTTTCTGTCTTGCCCATTATATTATCAAACGTGGCCAAGCATAGTCTTGTGAGCCAATCCCTAACACCGTGGAATTCGTTTGCAGATTCTGACTGAAACAAGACCACAAATTAAGTGCAGTTGCGTTCATTTCAAAGCGTAAACCGAATTACAGTCCTACAGATGCAGGCAGTAAATCTATTCGCTACTCACGTCTGTAACTACGGAATAACTTGAGGCTGAGTGTAATATATTCTCCCAAAAATTGAATTTCAAACGTGGAAACACACGCCGCCTCTCGGACTCGGAAATTAGACGGACTGAACGCAAAACAAGCCTGCTACAAAATTTAATAACAACATTGCTGCTGAGAGATCAAGTTTTTCTGCCATTTATTATAATCTCCAGAAATTTCATCTCCACGACAATTTTGCTTGGACCGCTCATATGAATGGATGTCACCGAAGGGAGCGTGAAAAGTATAATCAGCTGTCAAGCGACAATAACGATGACGAAGTATGCGGAGATAAAGACGAGACGATGATGAGTGCAATTATTTATATTTGTGCACCCAAGCAAACCAGAATCTGAGGGAAATTATAATCTCACGAAATCTGTTGCATCGTTTCTTAGCATGCACAACAGCAACAACAACAACAGCAGCAACATCATAATACATAATAATTGCTCCGCTGGTTTGCCATACTGTCAGCCCCCTCTGCTGTAGCACCACTACTCAGCGTTCTGCTGCCACTACACCACAACCTGTGTAATTGCCCACACAACGAATGGTCATGATTGCCTTACTAATGGTACCACTTCCCAAGACTGTGCAATTAAACAGCATTTGCTTGGAGATCTTTCAATACAGCCCACAGTACAAGACCTGTTTGCCCTGCCTCAGATAACACAAACAACAGGCAAATCAAACGCCTCCTAATGCTCACTCTACGGTTTCAATAATAAAGGCGCGTGAAGCTTTATGGCCATCTTCCAGGCTCTACAAATTATCCTTCCTCCTACAGCCTCTCTAAACACAACTGGACTTTGGAATGGTGGTCGCATGCAGACAAGCATTCTCAGCACACCAAGAGAGACGTGCATGTCAAGAGACGAACGTTATTTATGGAAATTCAATACGGAAAAAGCAAAAAATGCTGAACGCATCGAACGTTGATCTGTTTGGTTAAAGATGAAGTTCAAAGAGAAAATGTCAAAACACAATTTCATCGACATTTGACAGATGCTGTTGTTGGGCATCAGATGCTACCGCTACATCAGCTTCGATGTTAGTTGCAATTCGGAAGATTCGCATTCCTAATCCTGTTTGACTTTGCACATGTATAATGTTTGTAGTAACAATAGACTTCTGTATCCATTCTTCTCGTTTTTTCAAAGGACTAGTCAAGGTCTACCATGCCCGGAAGTTTTTTCCCAATCAACCTCTGTTATTATGCCCGCTGAGAACATGAACTAGTCCCACATACTAACATAGACAGAAAAAGCAATACTGTAAAACAACAGAATTGCTCGCATGGCTCACTTGGCAAGGACATCATGAAAAGCAAATATACCCACAAGGACATGTTGTCAGCAGTCTGATGTTTCACAACACAGCCATCAGAGATCAGTTTCACTGTGGGCTGTGTGTGTGTGTGTGTGTGTGTGTGTGTGTGTGTGTGTGTGCGCGCGCGCGCGCGTGTGTGTCTGTCCAGGTCAGTGACAAGTCTTCAGTATTCAACAAGAATTTGCACACAAATGCAACACTGGAAACCTGATACTCAAAAACAGCTATCCCAATTTCTTGTCTCACTGCCAGCAAGGTTTGCCAAAAAAACAACTTGGTTTTGGTTTACACCTTAAGGACTTAAGTAGCAAGTAATCTGATTTTCATAAATGAGAAACTAAACTTGTTCTGTTCATAAGGCATGAACAATTGAATAACTGACAACCACTTGCATAATAATGAAGTTGACAGCAGAAACAATATTGCTGACATTGTACGTTAATAGAAACAACATAATACATGAAACTATTTAAATCAATTAAACACGATAAATGCTGTGCTACTTTACTCTTTTAAAGCACTTGGATTAAGAAATTCTGAAATAAAGGATCTCAGATTATCCTAAGAAAAGAACATTATTAAATTATGAGTCGTAAGCTTACTTTGATTGTGTGTCAATATGGTGGGTTTATAAAATAATTTTAAGTCGTTTTAACATTACCGGTAGTGTTGACATGGAAGTTATTTTATTTACATTTTCAATAAGTATCTAGAGTAGATATGTAGGCCTTTATTTGTATCTGATACATGTATTTCTGTGGTTTTAAGTACATTCATTATAACTTCCTTCAAAAAATATCTGCCTATTTCTCAAAAAAATAAATGTTAAAATTGGATAATAGATTTCATATCAACCAATTGTCATCCATAAAAGCGTTGAAAATCCTAGCAAAAAACTAAACATCAGTCCATAATACAATACAATACCATTATTCTTCTGCATAACTTACCCTTAGTAACAAATATCAGGTTAAACAAGAGCCTTTGTTACAAGGCTTGCAGTATGTGTGGAGCGGTGTGTTTATGCTATTGCAAGTATGAAGATACAATAATAGCTTTTCCTTGCTATGCAAGTCTGCAAGTTTCTCCCAAAATTCAAGTCTACTGTCATCAAAATACACATTATTATTATTTAGCTTTATCTAATCGCTTGAGCACTGACAAAATGCTAGAACCCCAGACCGAGATAATGAGAAGACAAACATTCCAACAAAATACCGCTCTCTGCTTTACAGTAACTTTTATCCATTATATACATGTATATATCCCCATATATAAATATAAATACAGACTGGGCAATAGGCATGGACATAGCAAGTTGTTTCAAAGTGAATTGTCCAGGCCAATCAAGTATATAGACATCACAAGTCTTTATTTAGGAGGCATGTTAAAATTACCATGTTGTAACAAGGTCATTCCCTCTACAGATGATTTAAGTGTGCGTTCCAGTCCTCAACTTTGTTATAATTATCAGAACTGGTGTTAAAACGAAGCTGTCTGGTTGTAGTCAATTGTTATTCTGTTCAATCAAAATCCGTTTAATTTCTTTCCCCATTTCATTGCAACATCATTAGCTATTCCTCACAAATCTAGTTCCCATTTGTTTTCCCCAAGTGAAGTCAAGTCAAGTGAATAGCATTCTGCGAGGAGTGCTGTATTTAACATGCAAACAAGATTCAGACAGGGAGTCAAGAGGATGACAGCCATGACGAAGAGAGTATTAGCTGGACGACTAGGACAGTGACAACAACGATGACATGGTCTTACTTGAGTGCATATAATTGTCTTTAGCCGGACCGAAGTGCGTAGGGAAGCAGTGAACCAGTGATGATGATCATCATCCTGTTTTCCCCCATTTCCCCACCTACCCACCCATCCATCCACCCATCATGCCTCCCATGACCATCTTCTTCCTTTAGTCCCCAGTCCAATCCATCATCCCTGTTGCCAAATCCTGATGCCAGTCAAGACGTTGGTGTCCACAGCTACAAAATCCTGATGAAGGTAGAAGACCCAGGTGTACACGACGACCAGCATGATCAGTCCTCGCCAGAAAGATGCCTTAGACTAGATGATGATGGTGGCAGCAGAACTATCACTAAAACCAGCAACCTGTCTGTCATCCATTGATACTAAAATCATATCCAAAATCAGTTAATCAACTCCACAGATTAACCCTTACTTCCGTGCTACCTCCTATGCTTCAATACCACCTCCTATAATTTCATTCATCCAATCAATCAAGCAAGCAATCGACCAACCAACTAACCAATCAATCAATCAATCAATCAATGTAGGCCTACTTTATTGATCGCCATAATACATGTAAGCAAACAGTTTAGACATTCGTGAAAAGTGGCGCCCATGGGCAGACGCAAAGGAACATAAGTTCCGCTAACAGGGTTACCCTAGAGTCATGTTATTTAGCATATTCATATGTGCTAGTCATTAATCTCTAAAATGACAAAATCATAATTGACAGAAGCAGCAACAACAGGAAAGCAAATAAAATACATTAGTAAATAGCAATTTTTTTAATTCATAACAATTTTCATATATTTTATGACCTCTCTCAAAAATAAATTAAAGTGTAAAGATATTAATATATCCTGGTCTTCAGCTGCACATTCACAATACTGGCAACCTCCTTCGCCATCTCATTACCTCCCACTTACATAAAATTATATTTTTAAAAATCTCATCAGGTTCAGTTTTTGTTATCTTCCAGCCACGTCCAAAGACATAAATTGTCATTTGTTCATTCTTTGATTCTGCATTAGGTTCTTCACAACATGAATACAATCACAGCTTGAATGTTTTTTTACCACTAACCATGAGGACCGCCACTACCGTGAGGACCACCACTACCATGACGGAACATCACTACCATGACGGACCACCTAAACATTGCAGACTGGAAGGAAGTTAGACTTGCATTCAAATATTCTAAAAATAGAAACCTTCAAAGGTCACACACACAATCTTTACATACAAAAGAAGTAAAATGGGAAAAAGTGCTGAGCGGAGGAGGTGACAGTGATAAGGTGTTTCAACTTTCAAGACGTGTCAGTATTCATCAAGTAAAGACAAGATTAGGATGTGAAACTGGAATGTCAAGACAATTATTATTAGACCTGAAAATTGGTTTCTATTCTCTGCGGTCTCTTGTTTGGTGGTGTCAAGTTGTCTCGATACAGGTGTTACTTAGTCAAATATCCGAAAGCTTCAGAGTGTTCCTAAGCTGATTGGCTAGATGTGAGCATATAACCTCTGTCTTAAGTCTTTGCATTGGATTTCTGTTATGAAAGAATCTCTTTGAAATAGGGGGCCATATGCAGTGTATAAAACATTGAACTCTTGTCCAACAACATACTTTAAAAAAGTACTTATTTTTATCACTATTTAACAGTATCATAAGATCACTTTTTTCTTTGGTAAATTAGATAAGGAAGGTAAAGACAATATTGGCCACAAAACCTATTTTTCAGTCTTATTCTTACTGATTGGTCACAGTTTATGAAGATTGTTCATCTTCTGTCACTGCTTGTCACTCTCTTGAGAGCTGTTTCTACCCCAGGTTTCAGCGTGACCCAATTAACTTCTTTCAGTGGGTTAACATCAGAAGACAGATTTTTCCTCTCAGAGTTTCTCCCTTTCTGGCGTAGAACCGGTTCATCCTTGAAAGTTAATAAATGTTCTAAGCAGAAAGTAGATGCATTGACATTTATCATCTGGAATTTCTGTTTATGTCTGCCAAGTTTCAACAGAGATTGAGACTTCACAAAAACACTCTGCACAGATAAATCAACCTTAAACTTTGTGGCAGTTTTGGATTAAATCCTTTGGATTTCTGTGCGCTAAGCAAACCCTGTTAGCAGATTCTGAGCAATCGTCATGCTTTCTTGTGTACTGGAACTTTTTTCACTACAGTCTTCCTCTGAAAATTTGCCAATGCTGTTTATCCCAAGACACACGTTGTGGTTTATTAGACAGTCACTTTGCAACACCTTTACGAGGTTCTTAAAATGATCTACCGGTGCTTAAATGCTTGGACACACATGCATTCATGCATACCACTGTAAGTCAAGTCCGAGTCCAATTTAAAGACTTCTTCGACTGAACTGATAGTTCTAACAGAAAGGCATCAGTTAATATTTACAAAGAATTTCTGACTTCAGTCTACAATCGTAAATCATTACAATGTTCCAGTCAACAAGTTCAAGGATTCAGACACAGCAAAACATTAGCCGTGGTAAATAAGCAAAGGTCACGCAAAGAGACGTGTTTTTGTTATTATGTTTACTTGATGGCTTTAACACTGGTTTAAGGGTGAGTCCAAAAGAATTACTAGGGTGTAAAATTTAAAAAACGAGGAAAAAATACTATTTACTTACAGACCTAATCTCAATTATTTCCCAACTGATAAGAAAGATCTACAGGGCTTTCTCCTTGTAAGTGCAGCAAATGCTGCTGATATTACTTAATGAAAAACTGAGGCTATAGAAATGCTGGATTCCTGAAGACACTAAATAGCATCTGGATAAAATTTTAGTAATTATGATACAAAATATTAATATAAATATTTATTATTGGTTTTTATGATCAATTGCATAAGAACGCTTTATAAAGCATTGCAGGTCTGGAAATCAGACATTGAACCAAATGTGGCCCACATGCCAGAAGTGTCAGCACCAGACCATGACACTAGACTTGGAATTGGAGTTTCATGCCAAAGCGCATCAGCAATTGCAAGTGAAAGACCTGCTCAGGGTCCCAACATGACAAGTGAATTCGAACCAGCAACATCAAGTTCTTTGCCTGTTGGACGATTCAGAAGTGGATTGGTAGTTTGTAGGCACGCAACGTGGAATAAGGCATTTCTAACAATACGCTTATTTGCGCCTGAAGACAGTGCTATAGAGAAATGGTTTGGAGAGACATAATTGGATTTTTTTCGTACAGCCTAAAAAAAGAGAATGATGGCCAGAACTTTGATCATAGAAGTAAAAAACAGTTGCAGGAGAAAATGAACAGAAAATAAATTAGACATCAGATGTTGCGCTCTGTCACGGAAAGTTGCCATTTGTTACTTGTTGTTTTTCAGCCACATTGTGACATTTCTGAGTAGGCCTACAACAACATAAACTAAAACTAGTCTGGCCACTAAAACTAATATCGTATCTCATAAATAATTTCAGTTGAGATATCCCTAATGTCATTTATATCAGACAAAGTGAAACATTTTAACTCAGCAGCAACAAAGAATTCTTCTCGCAGGCAGGTTGAAAAGCAACCGCTTTCATTTCAAGCATGAAATGTAAGGGTACATTGTAAGAGGTGAAAGATGGTAAAAGCTCAAGACTTGCAAGATGGTAGGTTGAAAACTTGTCTGAGGGTACGTTTAATTAAGAGGTGTAAGAACTGATACTACGTGACCTGAGAAATCATTCTACATTTAAATTTTAACATTAACAAAGCCCTGTTGTATTGAAAAGATATTTATAATTTTATTTGCATGTCTCATTACGACAAGTAAAAAGTCAGAAGATCTAATACATGTGTTGAAAAAAAATGTCTCTTTGGATTCCAATCAAAAGCCTTAAACAAACCTGCCAAAAACAAAGATTAAAAAATTGCTAGCACGTGTGGCAAACCAACACACGTAAACTCAAACACGCACGCACGCACACACACACACACGTTCAAACATGAATGCACACATACACATACACATACATCTATTAATGCAAATCCATTAAAAGACAAAATCCTATCAGTTCACATGACCACAATTCGACCAAGAGGCTGACCGGTTTTTTCTCTCAAATGAATAGGAAACGGTTTATAGCATAAAAATGAAAAATGAGCAAACTATCTATCTGTCAAAGTTCAATCATCCATAAACTTCATGTTCCTATGAGTTGCTAAATTGCCTCGATGCAAGTCTGCATTGCCCTCCCACGAGAGCTGACTTGTCCATGGCAAGAAATTCCAACGAGCCCCCCCCTCCACGAGCCCCCCCTCCACGCTCCTTGGTACTTTATATCAGCGCTCCAATGGACCAATGATCTATCGGATTGGAGCAAGTGCACAAAACCGCTGATGCAAGATAGGCATTAGTAGAGGAAGATTGTCCCACTGGAGGGTGATTGGTATTAGCTGAACTGCCTCACAGCTACCAACTGTATTGTAATCGTCAGGACATGTATCAAGGCGTAGAAAAAAAATTGTTGTGTTTCCGGTAACCCGACCGACCCATTTTTACGGCCGCGACCCAAATATTTTTGTAAAAAAATTTTATTAAAAAAAAATTTAAAAATAAAAATTTAACTTTTTTTCAAAATTTTTAAAAAAACATTTGTATTGACATAACATAAGAGACGTCAACAAAATGAAATTAATAGGACTGTTTCTAGAGCAGTTTTAGGTGCAGACAGTCGGGAAATAGGCAGTTTATACTTGCTTAGAACACGTACTTTGTTTCAGCGTGCAAAAAAGACTAGTGGGGTATACTTTTTCGGATAGTCACTGCATAAAAATATTTTACAAAATAAAAATATTTTCCGACCTACCTACCCAATTTTTTTTAGCTCTGTTACCGGAAACACAACATTTTTTTTAAGGCCCAACGATAAGGAGAGATTATACAGATACTAATCTGATCTAATCTTCTATAGCACCAACGCAACAAGGTAAGGTGCATTAATCTCTAGGTGCTGCTGTTGCATCGTGAACCCAACACTCCAGGATGTCTGACTGTTTGAGCAGAACAGATCAAATTAATTCTTTCGAGAAATTCATATCAACAACTTAATTGAGAAAGAAGTGTAAGATGTGCACGAAATGCAAAAGCCCAAACAGTATCCATCACACATGTGTATATAATCATATGTATATATATAAGGGTGAATTATACATATATAAATGTATATACACAATACACATAATTGTGTATTATATATATTCAATATTTACACACATAGGTAACAAGCATGCAAACAAACAGAAACGCATATACGTTATACGTACATCTCTGCAAACATACAAACAATCACCCAAGCGAGCAAACATGTAGCGTGACTTGAGAGATACATCTAATAGCACTTTGCAAACATTAGACGTCAGAAATAATGGATAGATCGGGAGCAACGTGATGTGGGAAATTATGAATCGCAGAACATAAAGGCGCACAGATCGCAGAGAATGGCGCCAAATAATATGGAAGACTGGGGCCAAACAATATGGAAGACTGGGGGTCAAACAATAAGGAAGACTGAGGCCAAACAATATGGAGGACTGGGGCCAAACAATATGGAAGACTGGGGCCAAACAATATGAAAGACTGGGGGTCAAACAATAAGGAAGACTGAGGCCAAACAATATGGAGGACTGGGGCCAAACAATATGGAAGACTGGGGCCAAACAATATGGAGGACTGGGGCCAAACAATATGGAAGACTGGGGCCAAACAATAAGAAAGACTGAGGCCAAACAATATGGAAGACTGGGGCCAAACAATATGGAAGACTTGGGCCAAACAATATGGAAGACTGGGGTCAAACAATATGGAAGACCTGGGCCAAACAATATGGAAGACTGGGGCCAAACAAACAGACTTCTTGTCCTGCTGAAAATTGGAAAGATACACAACATTCTAGAAAAGGAAAAAAACTAAATGTGCACTGCTTGTGCAGTGGACAATCACAGGTTTTAGCCCCAAGAATGACAATGCGGTTGAAGATGAGTTTATTATTATTTGCTAATTAATTAAATCTGAAACGTGCACAGTCAAATCGAAATGTGAATCTGAGGGGTGACTGTATGTAATCAGCCATCAGAAGAAGACCAATTAGATATTCAAGTGCTTAAACTCAAGGAACTCTGAATATGCAGAATGAATCAAGCTTTTTCCATGGTGGGTCTAGTTGTCTGGAATGGGCTCCCACAGAAGCAACTGTGTCAGATCCCAGGAGCTCTTACCCAAGCATTTTTTAACTAAACTGAAAACTGTGCTTTTTGCCATGCTAGAGTGAGGAGTGCTTCTGAGCGCTTCTGAGTGAGATTCCTTGAAGAAGTGCTATATAAATTCTGGAATGAATGCATGCAGGGCTTAAAGTGTGGCAGGACGGTCATGGACGGTGTCCGGGCACTTATTTTCAAATCTCTATTCCATCCTGCCATTTATTTGGACAGCACACCTGAAAATGTAAGGGACGTTCTAGCACTTCTTTTGGAAAGGTAAGGGGCGTCCGGGCACTTATTTTTTTAACACTTTTAGCACTGAATCAATGAATAATGAGTTTTGAGCTGAAGGGAGTGAATTTGAGCTGCGTAGATAGATCGGCAGTTGATTCTGTTCCATTGGTGCATAGGTATGGATTATGGAATGCATGCATTAATAACGTGCCCGTAGTTGTTTGACCTCAGTCCTCTATGCTGCCGTTAATCCAGATCTATTCAGAGTCAGACTGCAGTGCATTAGAACAGTAATAGCACCGAAGGTCAGGCAGGTCAATCTCATCAGCCTAGCCAGGCATTGATTAATTAGCAAGTAATTGCAACCGTGGAGTGATGGAGAGGAAATCCTCCAATCACTGCAAGTATCAAATGAAAAGAGCGACACTAACAGCCAGACACAGACACTGTCACAAAGCGTCGAGCAGGCAGACATAGTTTTTACCAGACCCTGTCCTAAATTTAGTCCAGAACAGTCGATTGCCTGGAAAAACATGGGTCTGCTGTGGAGTTGAATTCAAGGCGCGCACATACACACAAAGGTCCCTTGGGTTTATCTCGCTCGCTCATTTCAAGCTGCAGCAAACATTTCTTTGAAATGTTGCCAAAAGTGAATAGTGTCAGCGCAAGGTAAACTGTGAAGTGTGCGAGTCGCAAGTGTTGTCTGCTTTTAAAAGTCTGAGACTACTCCACAGTCTCCAAGTCTGAGTTGCACACACTTCCACAACAGCAAATCCTTCTAATGACAACAACAACAACAACTCTCATTTCTATGTTAATCATTCATCGCTATATAGTCACTGAATGCAGCTTGTCACTCAGGTTTTAATGAAAGAGGAAGAGGATATATATACACATGTATACACTATTATACATATATATATAATATAATAAATTATATATATATATACTACATATATACATAATAAATTATATATATACATACTAGCTGAACCCGGCCACGCATTGCTGTGGCTGAAAAGAGGCTCCCCCTCCCCCTCCCCCTCCCCCTCTCCCTCCCCCTCCCCCTCCCCCTCCCCACCGTCTTCGTCCCGCTCCCTCCGCTCCTTTCCTCCGTCACGCCGAGAAGGCCGCTTTGGGGAAAGGCCTCCCCTGCCCTTCCCCTCGACCTCCACCTCCCCTCCCCTCCCCTCCGCTCCCTCCCCACCGTCTTCGTCCCGCTCCCTCCACTCCTTTCCTCCGTCACGCCGTCAAGGCCGCTTTGGGGAAGGCCGCGAATCGCTTATGACGTCACAGGACGCGACATCATTCATGTTCATTCATGTTTCGTCTGCTGTGTTTAGAGACAGCGTTTAGCCGTGAGGGACGTGTTCAATTTGCAAATGGCGGACGAACGGATTGCAAAGTTCACTTTTTGTGGAAAAGGTTGCGTTTTTTCGGGAAAAAAGCATAATTTATCACTGTTCTATCGGAATGGAAGGTGTTGTAAAAGTTTCATAACAATCGGTGTGTCACTTTCGGCATGATCATGTTCCGAACTATTGGAAAGTTTCATTTTTATTTATATAGATATAAATTAAAATTATATATACCACTGATATACATGACGCAAGCACATACACAAAGGCCACATATATTAAAGCAGCTGTGCACAAGTTATGTACTACATCATCATCGTTGTCATAGCCATCATCATCATCACCAGTTCCTACTGCAATGTCAGTATAATATTATGCTTGCATGTGTGCATGCATTTATGTACATAAATTATACAGTTTTACACTATACATGTGTGCACTGTCCGGTAAAAGTTTCATAACAATCGGTGTGTCACTTTCGGCATGATCATGTTCCGAACTATTGGAAAGTTTCATTTTTATTTATATAGATATAAATTAAAATTATATATACCACTGATATACATGACGCAAGCACATACACAAAGGCCACATATATTAAAGCAGCTGTGCACAAGTTATGTACTACATCATCATCGTTGTCATAGCCATCATCATCATCACCAGTTCCTACTGCAATGTCAGTATAATATTATGCTTGCATGTGTGCATGCATTTATGTACATAAATTATACAGTTTTACACTATACATGTGTGCACTGTCCGGTAGCAATACGTTAAGCACCTTTGTGAGGTTATTGTAAGGCGCTATATAAATGTTTATATATGTTCATATACATACGCACATTAATATACAGATTGGAATATATGTATTCATGTACACATATTGTGTATGCAACTATGCATGATCAGGTATACATAATATATATATATATATATACATATATTATATGTGCATTATATGTAATAAACCCACATGGATTGAGGACACACCAGATGTCCAGTACTAGCACCGGACACACATGAACACACATTCATTGCAGCAAGACAAAATTCTTATTCTGAAGCACACAGGTCACTCTGACGGGACACTCAGATCAATACCAAGTTTATAACAGTACTTAAAGGGGCACTTAAAATAATTCTGTATAAATTACCATACACATAAGCGCTCCCTTCCTATATATATATAGTTTATATACATATATATGTGTGTGTGTGTTTGTGTCTATATGACTATATATATATACATATGTATTTGTGCCTCTCTCTATATATATATATATGTATATATATATAGTCATATAGACACATACATAATTATATATATACATGGAAATTGACTAACTGCACAGCTCATGAATGTAGGCCTATACATATTTCCACAAATGATTAATTTGAATACATCAGTAAAAATGATTATTACCCATTTATGAACAGCATGCATTTAATAGACGCAATAAACCATGGTTGACTTTAAACCTATTTTTCCTGAGACACCGTCAAAAACAGTTATTGTTAGTTGCTGCTGGTTTTCCCAAAGTAAAGGCAAGACAAATGGAATTCATAATTCATTGCACTTTACAGACAGCAGAGTTATAAGAAATGTTTCTTGTAAGAAATTTAATTTACTGTATAAAGTCAACATTTAAATCAATCAATCCTGTAAAGTAGCAAGGCAGGTAAATAAAAACAGAAGTCAAGTATGAAGATTCCATATTTTATTACTACAACAATTTATAGTTTCTATTTTTGCCAAAAAGACTCTTTGTCCAGCGGCTACTGCCCTGGCAAAAACCGGCAATAACTGGTGGTAGGCAACAATATGCCAACTTGCAATAAACATAATATTATTCATGCATAGAGATAGATATACAGAGATATATAACAATGCACTGTGTGTTTGTGAGTATGTGTATCGTGTCCAGTGCCCAAACATACATATGTACGTATATAAGTGATGAATGCAATAATAATAATGATAATAATAATGATAATAATATCATCATTATTATTATTAAATAATAATGCCTTAACGCTGTTTCTTTTCACTCTACCTTTGCACAATCGACCGGTGATGATGATCGTTAACTCCAGATAAAAGTAATAATAATAATAGTAATAATAGTAAGAATAATAATATTAACAATGACAATGGCAATGAGACAAAAGAAAGACATCATCATTGTCTCAGATTCCCCATGCCATCCAGTGCCTTGATGCAATTGTTCTGCATGGCACTTTCATCAAGGATACAGAAGGAAATAATTATGACCAAATGCAGATGAAACAAATCTCTCTAACATAATACGGTTTTCGTATTGCCCTCGGAGGCATAGTTGTTGAGTTGTTGGGCAAATTAGGAACAACAATTTTCTGAATCATCTGGAAAAAAAGCACTTGGGTTGATAGATAATTGAATAAAACCTGGCAGGACTCATTGTCTGGAGAAGAGACAGTGATTTCAATCAAGTGGCATGATAACCAAAGTACAATACTAATATGGTAGAGAATAAGAGCATCATCCAGCTGAGCCAAGTGGTAGTGCTCACTCACCTCCTGGCAGTACCACCTTACACAAGTTCTTCATCAGTCACTCAATGCTTATTTTAGGACAGGCTGCTCAGAAGGGGAGGGAGGACTGTGAAGGGTCTGCCACCACCACCCCCACCTCACCCCTCAGCTGAACCGCTTACCCAATAGACCAAGACAATAACAGAACCGAGCCCTTAATTTAATATTCCCCGGCCAGAATTATCATCCTGTCCCAGATAAGGCTGCTCTTGAGAAAACAGGATAATGCAGTCAAACACTTAACACCTGTTTACATTAATTCATATTAGAAATTCCACAGTGGCAGTGGCGGCAGAGGCTGGATGGATGGATGCCGAGACCCATTCAATATATCGATTCCGGTCTTTTTCATTGATCTGCAGCAGTAGCAGCAGCAGCAGAATCTAAATGAAGTCAGAAAATCTTATATGAGGACATAACTAAGACCCGGGTCACGTGTATTGCAATCGACGTCGAAAAGGCGAACTCAATCTCAACGTGGGAGATTCATTTCCAAGTACTACGGAGACCAGAATTTATGACCTAAATCAGGATAAAATGACACAATATCATCAGATCTGCACATAGTCTTCGTTCTAATAATCAGTTCTAATAATAACGCGCTGGCACCAAATATCCCAATTCCATGGACCTGTAACTAGAGTCAAAGATCACAAGATGAACACAATGGACAGCAAATGTGTCAGCCTGTCTGTCTGTCTGTCTGTCTGTCTGTCTGTCTATGTATCTGTCTGTTTGTCTATGTATCTGTCTGTCCATGTGTCTGCCTGTCTGTGTGCATGTCTGTGTGCATGCAGTCAAGGATAACTGCAGCATCACTCACTCTTCAAAAGGAGAAGAAAAAGAAGAGCTATTCTAAGCAACTACAGTCACAAACACTGTCTCTAACATGCTTAGCAAATCAAGTTCAATTCATCATCGTCATTGTCATCATCGTCATTGTCATCATCATCATCATCATCATCATCATCATCAT
Organism: Lumbricus rubellus; assembly: GCA_945859605.1. NCBI lineage: Eukaryota > Metazoa > Annelida > Clitellata > Crassiclitellata > Lumbricidae > Lumbricus > Lumbricus rubellus. The sequence goes on from OX243812.1 coordinate 35,619,309, forward strand.
CATCATCATCATCATCAGGAGCAGCATCCTCCTCCTCATCATCACTGTCATCGTTGTCCCAATTATCTGCTTCTTCAAACCTGAAGCACGGATATCTAATTTACACCTCATTGTTTTGCTTTCCATTTTACCATTAATTTTTTTAATAAGGCACTTCTCACGGCAACCGACTATCAGTATCAAGAGACTTTAAGAAGCACTCGCAGTGCGAGCAAACTTGAGAGAAAATGCAGGTGTTGTGGTGAGAGAAAGACAAGGAATAGTCGACTACCAGAGACGATTGTGGAGCAAAGTGGATTGACGGGAAAGTCGATTCCATAGAACAAGTACAGGTAAAGGATCTGGACTGAACCATGGCGGTTCTGATGCAGGGAAGAAACAGATCAAGCTGATCAGAGGATTGAAGAGAATGCCGTGAAGCGGCAGAGACGGACGTAGAATGAGATGGCAAAGGTACTTCGGAGCAGGGTCCAACTGAGACTTGAGGACTAAAATAAGAACTTCGAATTGCATTCATGCTGAAAGACAATGAAAGTGTGCTACATCTAATATAGATAAAGAAGTGATTTATATAAGTCATTCTCATCGTTGTAATAATAATTAATCTAATGGTGAAGATGTTGTTTACATTTCCCATCAGTTCAGATAAACCGTAATGTAAAATTCATTACATTTCAATTAATTCAAGTCTTCTTCTTTCATCTCTCACAGTACAATGTCTGGGGATGATGTGGGAGGACGCTATAGAGGTGGCAATGGACAGAGGAGAATGGAGAAGCTGTGCTGCATGATGTGCAGTCCTGCACCGGAAGGACTAAGGTCTAAGGTAAGATCTTCCATCATTGCAAATTCTATAACAAATCTTCATTTGCTTCTTTTCCTAAGGTCACAGCTAGAGCCAAGTGAAATATAAGCCCGCACCATGCTCCTTCATTTCTGGCGATGCCTTGTCTTATTGCCAAAGAAAACACAATACACAATGACAAAATGGTGTCCTTAAAACATCAGGACAATAATCCGCACATCACAGACCTATTCACATTGTAATTATTTCCAGTAAACAAAGCATAATTGGTTTATCTGGAAATGGAATTTTTTCTCTCATGAGGACGACATTTATGGAATGCAATGTATACATAAAACACATCAAAACTCATCAGAAATCCAGTAACTGAATACCCAAAAGATTCCAGCTAGACTTGTTGATCTTGATTATCTAGACAGTTGAGTAAGGGCAGAACATAATAAAGAATTGCAATTTCCTTTTTATTATTATTATTATTATTATTATTATCACTAATTACTGCTGCTAGTGTTGCCTAGACAGCTGAGTATGCATACACATATAACATAATAAAAGTGATAAATAAAGAATTGCAATTTCCTTTTTATTATTATTATCACTAATTACTGCTGCTAGTGCTGTCTAGACAGCTGAGTATGCGTACACATATAACATAATAAAAGTGATAAATAAAGAATTGCAATTCAAGTTATTTTATCATTAATTCATTATCTCCAATAACTGCTACTACCGGTAATGCCGTCAAGCCAGCTGAGTATGGATGCACTTAGAACATAATAAAAGTTATTAATTAATAAGAAATTGCAATTTAATTTTTTATTATTATCACTAATTACTGCTGCTAATGCTGTTTATTATAGTTGCAGTTGTCATTAACATTGTGATTATTATTGTTATTAGAAAACAACAGACAACGTAAGGCCACAGAACCTACGTCAACGCGTGGACACCTTGGAAAATTCAGATCAACTTGTCAAACTTATTATCTACTTATCTGTTGTTTACAAATATCACTGATGGTCAGGTGACTTTCCACCTTCTAACCTATGCCTACTGATTCTTAAGATGAATCTTACTCAGCTATTGTAAATCTCCATAAATCTTATATGTTGACTAAGTTACATGCTGGTTGCAATCAACTTGTTTTTGGTTGGATATGATGGGCAACCTTGGTCGTTGCTCAGCTCATCTCATCCCAATATATATACAAGTCCCATGTTAAGTTTGTGCAATCTAACAGCTCGAGTGTGGGCTAGACCTGATGTTGTACTGCTCTGCTTATTATGGATTCAGCACCTGTGTTCTTCGTGTGTGTGTGTGTGTGTGTGTGTGTGTGTGTGTGTGTGTGTGTGTGTGTGTGTGTGTGTGTGTGTGTGTGTGTGTGTGTGTGTGTGTGTGTGTGTGTGTGTCCTGCAGCTGTCTATATCCCATGATGACCCTCACCCCACCTGTTCAGGTCAAGGGTTCAAGGTCACTCCACCTCAATAATTTAAGGCCAACAAATTTTAAAAAAACATGCATTGAATCTTTTTATACACACAACTACTCACCACAAGTCTATGTATAACTAGGCATCAACATATATACGATTATACGTGTGTCAGAACATGCTATTATGTACCTTGGAATCTAATTACAAGCAAAAAACCACTAGGCCAAATTCAATCTACCTAAGCATGATCCATACAGAATATTAACAAGTCCAACACATGCACAGACTGCATGGCGTTCAGTCCATCTATACATCTATACATCAATACATCTATCCATCTATACATCTATACATCTATACATCTATACATCAATACATCTATACATCAATACATCTATCCATCTATACATCAATACATCTATCCATCTATACATCTATCCATCTATACATCAATACATCAATATCTGCAACACATGTGAGGAGAACGCAGCAGATGAGGGATGCTCTGGTCGGATCAAAATGATCATCTATCCTCCGCTAATTAGCGGATAATTAATTCAGTAATTAAACTGTCGAACGTAATATCTTGTTGGGTACGATGATATCTACGGCAGTTCACGCATCTTCCGATTATGTTACACACGTACCTCAACACAACTCCACAAACACAATCGGATATTTTATAGAACAATTTTACCAGTAAATGTCTCATATATGGAAGTCTATGAACGACCCTACAACAGACAGACCTTGAACAAAAAACTGATCTTGACAATTCGCTTACACTGTTTCAACAACACCACATCTACAAGACAGTGTGTGACTTGGAGGGGGCTGGTTTTTGGGTAGAAGGACCCATGCAAAGAGATGATTGCATCCCAAAGGATCTCAGGGTAGAGCATCTCTATTGACAGTCTACCCCTGTCAGGGGCGGATAGTCTTTCTCCCAAAAATTTCTAATTTCTTCAAGGGCTTGTGATCTCTCCCTCCAGATATTCCACCATATTCCAGAAGTTTATTTTCCATAGATCTAGATGATGGCACGTTTAGATTGTGTCCATTTGATTTCTGGTAGCCATTGAACCTGAAGGTGTCAGCTCCACTCTTCTGGGAAGAATGATATGGAGTAGGGTGGGGTAGCAGAGGCTCTGGTTGATATATGTTACACATTTCACAATGTGTTACAGTGTTACTTGTGTTCAATGTATAGAAACATTCTGGGCCTACTCCATGTTATCCTAGCTAAAGCGTACACTTGTCTGTATACCCAACGTCCACACACGCTTACAAGACTAGTGAAAGATTGAAAGTGCGCCAGTATAATATCAGAGGACAGTGTTGTTGAAAGTATTGGGCAAATGTACTTAAGTAAAAGTAAAAGTAAAATGGATTTTAATTACTTAAGTAAAAGTAAAAGTACTCATCACAAATTTTACTTAAGTAAAAGTAAAAAGTAGCCCCTTCAAATAATACTTTTAAAGTAAAAAGTAAAAGTACCGAGTCTTTCTATAAGCTTAACTCAATCAATTGTTAACCTTCAAAAATACTAAATTCTCGAAATGGCACTTATCGTTGAGTCTACATGTAGTAGGCCTATGCACGCTTCCGATTCATTGTTAGCACAATGCACAGCTGAAGAGTCGTTCTGCTGCAGAAATGGTAGCGCATCCAGCGTGCCCCACCCATTGAAAATCTATTTTTAGGCATGCAGATTTGAATAAGCTGTCTTAGCTTAGCGAAACGAAATGTTAATTAGCGCTTCGAAGTAACGAACATTGTAACGAGTGTCGCACAAATTGTAACGAAGTAAAAGTACCAAAATATGGGTAAAATTTTACTTCGTTGAAAGTAAAAGTATTTCATTTTTTCGATACTTCGTTACATGTGAAAGTACTCAAACTTTTACTTAAGTACAGTAACACATTACTTTTACTTCGTTACTGTACAACACTGTCAGAGGATAATATTTATGTTGAACAATGACTTTTCCTGTTTATGAAGATAATTGGTCTGATTATTTTACCATAACATGTCACATTTTGTTGATCTTAAGTCTGCATAACAGAGATGATCCTCTGTCAATAATAAGCTGGCTTGACTGCAACAAATAAGCCTGACAGGACGGTGTCCATTTATCTAAATCGCCTCTGAGAACAGGCAAAGCACAAGCATTCCACTGCTGCTTGTCGTATTGAGCAAGACCATATGATCAGGCAAATGATCAGGCAATCCTGATCGTTTGCCTGCATTTGCCCCTCTCTATGGAATGGACTTCCTCCATCAGTTCGCTCTGCCATCCTTTTTGGTAGTCTTTCATCGTCTAAGTTCACTCATCTCAAAACCTGCATTTTCTCTCGCGAATCACTTCTGAAAGGCTCTTGCTGCAAGAAGCGCTTTATAAGTGGTCAGCTACAATACAATACAATATGCACAGGAACCTCAATCTCAATGTTCCTGCTGATTATTGCTCAGCAGAACTGCGAGAAGAACTGAGGCATGCTCAGGATAAACCATGCTAGCAAAGTGATGGGACATGGTCGTGTAGCGGCAAGTTTGGCGCCTTGTGAGCGCAGGGTTGCAGGTTCGAATCTACCTCGAACCACTGTGTAGTAAACTTGGACAAACTGCTCACCCCCAATTGTCTGTTAGAAAGGCAACGGGAAACCACTTACCAGGTAACTCATCTCATCCCCTTGTGGTTTTAAAGCCACTGAAAATGCCTTCTGGCAAAGAACTCATCGTCATTTAATCGCAGAGTGCGTATAATTATAGTTGTTTTGCACATATTCAGGTCAAAGCAGAAACTTCATGAGATGCAACAATGATGTCGACAATGATGAATTGTAGTTTCAATGGGTGTGTGAAAATATTTTTCACATATTCCTTTGTGTTGTCTGTTATCAGCATGAAAGATTGCTGCCTGACCGAATATCGGTGAGAATTCAGCACAGATAAAGACAATGACCAGCAGTTCTTTATCGATCTGCGTATCATATAGATCTGGCTTCTGCATATAAAGGCTCCTGATACGTATACGTATATAGGCAATGCAACTGAACATCCATCATACGATACTAAAGCCTCGATGAGGCAAACTGTTCGGGCGACTGCTCACTTGGAAACATCGAAAAAGCGTTGAACAAGTGCTGACGCTGCTTGCTTCTTCGCTGACCAATATATGTTGACTCATGGTCAGTTGTCCAGCTTCTGGACCTGGACCTATCTTTTTCAGCAAGGCACATGGAGGCTCTTTTTCCATCGCAAAAGCACTGGCATAAAGTCTAACAAGTAGGTAAGTAGGCAAAGAAGTGATCAGCTGTGATGCCTTCCTATGAAAATAAGCTGTCTAGATAGTAGATACTCAACCTGTCTGACTTTGAGTTGCATTTTTCTTTGTTCAATTGGACATGACACTTTTGTGTTCCTTCTTGCATTTGAATTCTGCACTACTTCGATCATCAAATGCCACATGCACAGTTGGTAGGCATAAAAAATGTCAATGCTGCATTTCCAAATGTTGTCTATGTCAAAGAATACAGAGTAGGAGACAAAACATCTTCAAAACAGAATGTTGAAGACGGTTTACTATAAAAAAAAACCTGCGTACAAAACAGCGTCGTTAATTACCACATGCTATTCATTACATTGACAATCGAAACTGTGCTTTGTCGGACAGCACTTCTATTGAAGTTCTTTATCGTAAATCTTGTCCTCCGCAGGTAAAGAAAATTCCGTTGAATTTGCCCTCTGCTGTATTTTCTGTGCGGTATCTCACACAACATAAATCTGCAGGTACACGTGGTAGGCCATTTGTTGAACATCAACAAGCTAAGTTTACATTCAAATTCATCATCGTAGACCATCAGTTGAATGTTTACGAGTCTATTATTCATCCACCATTTCTTAAACATGTAAAAAAATTATAAAAGGAATAAAAAATCCTAATGTTCATGTTATTCTATCACCACCCCATTGTTAGATATGTAAAGAAACTTTGTAAACTTTATCTGCATGTAATGAAACTTATCAAAAAATAAAAGTAATTAAAATCCTAATGTTGATGTTATTCTATCACCACCAATCCCTCCCCAACCCCAGGAATAAATTCATTGTAAGCCATGACAGTCGCGGTTATGATCAGCAACATAATGAATAGCGTGCGGTTATAAATGATGTGGTTTGGTGTGCCTGGCATTTAAAGGTGCAGCTTTTTCATTGATATATTATAGCTGCCACCTTTGCATGCAGACTTCATTTCGCATTGTTGGCCGGACACTAAGGCTTTGGGAGGTCTTACTTCCAACCACACTGCAAGCTATCTCTCATTGCAATAAGTGGAAAAATCGTCTCTTCAACCAAAAACTGAAGAAGCTCACAGTGTTTAGTGTTTACAGACAGGCGAAAGCTGAAGTGCTAGTCAAATCTAACGAACCAACAGATTGGGTGAATGGCTGCCTGAGTCTGCTTTTTGCAACGCAGGACTCACAAGATATGAAATTCTTTGAATTCCTCTTTCTTCATATTGTATACCCACTCTAACGCTCGTAATCGTCATCTCCAGATTTCTGCAGCGTCACTTGAAAGCCAAGCGCAGCAGGGCATCAGCTTATTCACGAGCACAGCGTCAAGATGGTCGTAGTCCGCTCTTTTATAATTTCCTTGTTTTTTTATTTTTCAGGTACAGGTCCATACCAATCTCATCAGTTCGTCACAATTTTTTTGTTGCAAGTATTTTAGATATATCCTATTATATAGGACACTATTGCAACAATACTATTACTTAGTGACCAAGATTTTAAAATGTAATAATTATTTTTAAAGGCTTATAGCATTTTAGATATAGTCTATATATAGGACACTGTTGCAACAATACTATTAGTGACCAAGATTTTAAAATATAATAATTATTTTAAAGGCTCGTAGCATTTTAGATATACCGGTAGCCTAGTATATAGGACACTGTTGCAACAATACTATTCGTGACCACTGACCAAGATTTTAAAATATAATAATTATTTTAAAGGCTTAGCCTAGCCTATAGTATGGGCCTCAGTCACCCTATATCAGAAGTTTTTTACAGCTGCTTTTTCCCTATAGGACTCAAAAGCCGAGTGGGTGTGGAGTTCATGACTCCTACAGGTCTTTGTTATTTGGACTTCAAATTTTGTGATGTGGAGCATCAATGATGCTATGAATTCAGGCATCAATAGAGTCTCTGTTCTAGGACAATTCGATCAAATTCAGTCCAGTCACATAAATCACAGTACAATGCCTTTGCTGCTCCAATGGCTCTGAAAGAATTAAATGACTCCGCTGGCCACTGCTCTTACAGCTGCCACAAGTAATCTCTTTCAATGAACACTTTCAAGGGAAGGAATATGCTCTGAACTTATCCACCATCATGAATGCACCTTCAAATAAGTAAGCGTATTTTTAATTAACTTAAAGGAACGTTGGTATTAAAGCAAACATCTGCTGCCATTGATAGTCTTCACTTCAATTCGGTGAACACATTGGCACAATGCCAATTTAGATAGAAGTGTTTTATTGCAGATAATAGAAAGCTTAACCCTTTCGCCCCTGGGTTCCCGTAACTCAATGGCTAACAAACCGAAATATCGATTTCTCGGGGCGATAGGGTTAAATTAGATGACATCATGTGCAGCTTTCAAGCACATAGATATCTAAATGCTACTTCACTTGCCAGCTGACTGACAATCTGCACCTCAGATTCACATTTGAATGCGATTTCACTCACATTACAGCTGCCAATTTAATAATAATAATAATAATAATAATAATAATAATATTTTTTAAATAAAAAAGTTAAATTTAAAATAATAATAATAAGAAGAAGAATAATTATAGGCCAATGTCTCTCAGTCGTATGTGGAGAGCCGCGGGAAGTGAACTTTCTGTTTCAGCGCATTTCTATCTGTATTCAGCACTACAACGCCGTAGCATTTCGTGGCACTTTCACTACTGTTGCGAAGGACGAGCCTGATTTTCTAAAAACTCAAAAGCAACTCCAAGCATAATTCTTTGAAATCCCGAGGGATCCGAGTGCCTGGAGTAAAAAAAATAATATATAAAATAGTAATAATAATAATATAAAAATTAACAATATATGTCTTTTTATCAACAACCATGCACATGATTATGGTATACAGGTATAGCATGACCAATGTTGACCATGCCAGGTCAGGAGCACCTCAGATGCATTTTTTTCGAGTGACGCCATGTAAATTTCAACTATTTCAAATACAATGTTGCTGATCAACTGTGGGTCAAGGTTGAAACAATATAACTAGGTCAGGCAAGGTCCAAACCTGAGCACTCCACATAACAAAGCAAACACTCAAAACAATCAGCCACCGCATCACTTGAAGCTCCGCAGCAGCAACAACGAAAGACCAAGTTCTGCTCCAGTAATAATTTGATAACGTGGCTCTCAAACGATGTCAAATTTTAACTCAAAGCAGGTTCATACCGCACCATCTCATATCAGTGTTTCTGTCGGGGGAAAAAAGGAATGCTCTGCGATAGATAAGCAGCACTCGAGCCGCATTGCACTTCACAGCGTATAATAGAAGACACACTCCATTTCAAGTGCTGGTATTTCAAGTTGATAGTAGTAGTCCATCAAGAGTCTTACACCTGGCAGATGTGCGGAACCTGGTTTTGTGGTTGAACTGAATTCAATAAATTTAATCTAAGGCGTAAAAAAAAAAGTGTTGTGTTTCCGGTAACGCGACCGACCCATTTTTAGGGCCGCGACCCAAATATTTTTGTAAAATTTTTTTATTAAATTGGTTTTTTTTTCAACAAATTTTTTTTTTTTTAATTTAATTTTTTTTTTCCAAATTTTTTTAAAAACATTTGTATTGACATAACATAAGAGACGTCAACAAAATGAAATTAATAGGACTGTTTCTAGAGCAGTTTTAGGTGCAGACAGTCGGGAAATAGGCAGTTTATACTTGCTTAGAACACGTAATTTGTTTCAGCGTGCAAAAAAAGACTAGTGGGGTATACTTTCGGATAGTCACTGCATAAAAATATTTTACAAAATAAAAATATTTTCCGACCTACCTACCCAATTTTTTTTAGCTCTGTTACCGGAAACACAACATATTTTTTTGTGGCCTAATGACATGAGCAAATCAATTTGTTAGTAAGCTAAGAAGAAACTGGATCAAGGCATTTTAACATCGGCAGCCAATCGGCGACCAGAGTTAGCTATAACTTAAGACATCAGCCCTCAAGACTTCCGTCTGCCAGGTCTCCCTCCTCCAATTGCCGGTATTCCAACGCCATTCCATGCACAAGCGATGTTTAATGGACAATTCCCAGGCACACCTGGGTCATCTCCTGGATCTCTTCTCTCTTCCTGTGTGCCAGTAAATTCTGCTCCCTTTTGAAACCCCTAGTTTTATGACTAGACCTTGTCCTTCAATGGTCAATGGTCATCCCTTATCACTCATTGGTCATCCCTTATCGTCTGGTGAATGGTCATCCCTTAGGCCAAAAAAAAAAAATGTTGTGTTTCCGGTAACAGAGCTAAAAAAAATTGGGTAGGTAGGTCGGAAAATATTTTTATTTTGTAAAATATTTTTATGCAGTGACTATCCGAAAAAGTATACCCCACTAGTCTTTTTTGCACGCTGAAACAAAGTACGTGTTCTAAGCAAGTATAAACTGCCTATTTCCTGACTGTCTGCACCTAAAACTGCTCTAGAAACAGTCCTATTAATTTCATTTTGTTGACGTCTCTTATGTTATGTCAATACAAATGTAAAAAAAATTTGGAAAAAAAATTAAATTTTTTTGTGAAAAAAAATTTTTTTTTGAAAAAAATATTTTTTTTAATAAAAAATTTTTACAAAAATATTTGGGTCGCGGCCCTAAAAATGGGTCGGTCGCGTTACCGGAAACACAACACTTTTTTTTACGCCTTAACATCCGCTGAACAGTCGATGACCCGTCTCTGACACACAGGTCATGCTTGGAGCAACACCCAAAATATCTGATAACATATCAATTCTCTCGACCACGACACTACTTCAAGCCTCGTTTAAAATAAACAATGGTTAGAATGCTTCAACATCTAATAAACCGTCTAATCTTAAAACAGGCTTGGTTTACAGCTGCCTGAATATCAGAGATGTTATAAGCACAATTTTGCATTTCGAAAACATCTAAATTCTAACACCTAAAAGGACACCTTGATGTCAGACCAACGTGTTTTCATTTGTTCACGAATGCTACAAGAGTTTGCTTCTATATATGCTATTAATTTTATAAACACATGAAGAAATCATTTATTGTTCCCAGCAATAACTGTATTCATCTCCACTCTATCTTTTCAATTTTCCACATTTCAACAATTCCACAAATAGTTTTGAGAAGGAAACCACAGCATCTTCCCTCAAACTAAAGGTATTTTGGCACTGTAGGATCTTGTGACTTCCCATTTTCAGTCTTGGTCTGGAGTACAACGAGGTTTTTCAAAGTGGAAACAGACGATTTTTAGCACCTCCCAGGCAACAACGAAGTTCATACATTACAGCCAAAGGTTCTGGAACTTTCCTGTGCACACTTAAACTTAAAAGCACATCTCAAGGGTGCTCCAACCTACTAGCATCACCCCAAGGACACTCTGAAAAGTAAACAAAACAGCAGAACTATGTCTCTGTTAACACTTCTCTTCAGCTACTGCTAGCAGGCAGCTTTATTAAATCTCCAAGATGGCAGTGGCTCAACCTCTCAATCGGAGGATTGTGCATCTCTGATTGGAACTTGAGTGACACAGTATCAGAATGCCAACAGTCGATCACAGCTCAGCAAAACCTTAAGTCTCTGTGGCATCATTATCAAAGACATGCAGCATCAACCAATGATTTATCAATCAAACACATGGGGCAGTCATCAATCAAAGTCTATAGCTACTAGACAAGATGGTTTCAACAAGTGCTATCAAATATTCAACAAGTTACAGGCTACTAAAACAGAATTCACTGCAGCACAGGAAGAGATATCATAAAATACTTGTCTTCAATAATTACATCAAGTGCACACACTGTAATAATTAAATTTAAATCACATAACAATAATAATTGATATCGGATTGATATCGCAAGTTCACAACCCTCTGATGCCCTCAATTCCCATCACATCCTGGGGACCATTCCCACCTCTCATCAAAACTTACTCCAACTTACATCCACGGCAGCAAGCACTCATGTTACCAGCAATTGATACTACAAAGTTTATCCCTGGGTTCTCTGTACCACCGAAAACTGACAGATCATCATTTCTCTTTCTTCTTCTTTTCATTTATTTCTTTTGATTCCGCTCCAACATGTAACTGGGTGTGGCGTTCCACCCGATCTCTTTTCAAATAAACAATACATTATGCACGATCTGAAAAGTACTAAGAACTAATGAAAGCTTAGGTGCATGTGGGTCTTCCTTCTCACTTCACACTGTAGTTAAATCATGCATGATGGTGATTGATCTAACAACTACTCATAAACACCCGCCACTCCTCCCTTGTCTATATTCTGGGGATCACCTGGAGGGACTTCATATGCCACCCACCATCACCCATCCACCTGTCTGGATTCTATATCAACTACCATAAAGTACAGTTGATTAAAATGCTAAATCTATTGAATGTCCTGAATCGCTGAGCATTATGACTTTGTCAAGAATTTCAAGAATGGGTGAATGGGTCAACTGCAATTGCTGGCTATAGCAACATCAAAAAGTGCTCTTAATATTTTAAAATTAAAAAATGAGTAGATTGAAGTTTTTTGACTGAGCATCAGGACTGGATCAGAGATGATTGCTGTTTCACCAGAATCAAGACAGTTGAAGCCAAGGCCGTAGCTAGGGTGTGTTTTGGGTGTTTGAACACCATGAAATTAAATAATGCATTTGATAGTTTAATAGCACATTCATGTAAGAACTACAGTGTGTAATGCATTGGCCGCCATAGATAGACTCGCTATGAGAGCTCAGGACAATTCTCAAAACCCATAAGTCAGTCGATTCAGTTGCTTGTGGGCTTGCCCACGGTCGAGTAAACACTCTTCCCCCCCCCCCCCCAATAAAATCCTGGCTACGTATGGCCTTGGTAGAAGCCAAGTATGACCCGCAACAACAGCTATTACCTTATCTAATCCAAACAGAGTCAGAACATTTGTTATTCTAATCAATGCATGATAACAACCAACTAACTATATTGCTAGAGCCCATTAGAGACTGGTTAGGCCTAAAAAAAAAAATGCTGTGTTTCCGGTAACATAGCTAAAAAAAATTGGGTAGGTAGGTCGGAAAATATTTTTATTTTGTAAAATATTTTTATGCAGTGACTATCCGAAAAAGTATACCCCACTAGTCTTTTTTGCACGCTGAAACAAAGTACGTGTTCTAAGCAAGTATAAACTGCCTATTTCCCGACTCTCTGCACCTAAAACTGCTCTAGAAACAGTCCTATTAATTTCATTTTGTTGACGTCTCTTATGTTATGTCAATACAAATGTTAAAAAAATATTTTTTGAAAAATAATTTTAATTTTTTTTTGAAAATTTTTTTTTTTTTTTTAAATTTTTTTTTTAATAAAATTTTTTTACAAAAATATTTGGGTCGCGGCCGTAAAAATGGGTCGGTCGCGTTACCGGAAACACAACAATTTTTTTTTACGCCTTAGGGAGCTAACAGTCTCCAGTCTGAGATCAAATGGTATCAAAACCAAAGGCATGCTTATGCACAACCTAAGATTGCCAGCACATAGATCATGAGCAGTTGGTACATGCAGACTTCTTACGAAAAGCTCTGGAGCAAAACATGCACTGCAGCATGCATGTATCGTAATCGTAATCTCAAGATTTCTACAGCGCCCACAAAAGTGAAGTTACAAGGGCTGGGTAATTCACAGGCGCTCAATCAAAACAAAATCGATAGGCAGAGAGGGTCAAGATCTGGAGAGTCAGGTTGGGTCACAGACGGATGGCTAAGGTGCGAAATGTTTAGAGTTGAAATGGTGAGGGAGGTGAGGAGGAATCAGGGTAGGATTTGTGAAAACTGAAAAGCAATGTTTTCAGTTTTGAGTGAAAGACGTGCGGAGAGATTTTAAGAGTTGACACTTGGGTGAGTTCGTTCAGTGAATTAGATATTTGCATTAAAAATGTCTTTAAAAATATGTATAATATTCATTTATTTGAACTTCCTGCTTTCAAAACACAACAAGTAATACACTTTAAGTCTAAAAGGGTTAGGCTACAGAGGCATGGCATTGTGAATCATGGAAAGTTAGCCGAGTCTTATGTCTAGTGAAATAGTCTTGGAAATATCTGGTATGTTTCACAGTTGGCTATTCTACTTTTATCTCCAATTAAACCTGTCGACAGTTTGTCTGGAATCACGTGATCAACACATCTCCACAACAGAAGACTGTGGAAATTTAAAAACTTCCAACTTCTGGACTTCAGTTCAGAACTCTGGCCAATAACTTTCGTCCAAAATGTTTGAGTAGACCCATTAGTGGGCATCCTCATGGCCAGGTGTCCGCCCCAAAGTAGGTAGCTGCTGTGACATAAACCATGTTACCCAAAACCAAAACATGAACTATAAGCTTAATTGCTTTAAACAAACTGCACTATGTAGTCATTATTAACTGTCTCAGAGCTTAGAATTCAGCAGTTGTCTGGGACCAGTGAAGAGAATGGGAGGAAAGGACAGACAGACAGTTTAGGGTTCAATTGGTGAAGCAAGAAGAACAGAAAGTTTTCTTAGTCTCTAAGGGTGAGGAGGACACATAGTGTACACATTCCAGATCTCGTGATTTTTTCTCCTAACTACAGTGCAAGATGACTGTTTAATTTGAATTTGATCTATTCGACTTTTGATTTATAAATCCAATTATGGATTGACAGAAAGTCGGTAGACGTTGAGAACGGCCTCAGGACACTCAGGCCGTATTTCAACAATTTTTTGCACTCGTAGACAGAATAGTCAGAATAGTCAGAACAAAACAACAGCATCAGATTCAATCCTGATACAAGGCAAAGTAAAAACATCTTTTTAGGGAGACAGGGACTTCTTTATGTATTTATATAATAGGAGATACTGCAGATACTTTGTAGGCCTACTCAGTAACATATCCACCCAAAACTGTACACACACACACACAAAATATATATACACACATATATACGTACATATGTACCATCACTCCATACATATATGTATGTATGTATGTATGGAGTGATGGTACATTCGTACGTATGCAACACTATGCATGTATGTAACTATGTATGTATGTACTATGTATGTATGTATGTATGTATGTATGTATGTATGTATGTATGTATGTATGTATGTATGTATGTATGTATGTATGCATCAAGCAGCTAAATACAGTTATTTTCAAGTACCTTAAGCACGTGATGCATGCACATGATATATCTAACTGATCCACCAAGTGCATTTAATTTTAAGACAGGTTTTTGAATATGTGTGCTGAAAGGCAAAACAGCCATCATAAGTATTTAAGAGCGTCTCTTTGGTACGTGGCTCAAGATGCAGAGAGCCTGACAATACATTTCCAGAAAAAGAATGAAACGACAGTAACGTCAAGAAATACACAAATACGGTCTTGCATCAATCCCATGTCCATAACAAAATCATCAATTATAATCACCCATCGCAGTTAGTCACACTTGAGTCACGCTGAATGCTGTTAGTTTAACAATCAATGATCTAAACATATATATATACGGTACATGTGCACAATTGTACATATATGTATATTCTATGACATATATTATATATGAAGGTACCTATATTAAAGTATATGGCATTTGTTATAGCATATAAGTATTTATTAGAGATCCAAAGAACTCCGATGTTTTGAACACGCAGTTGACAAATGTTGCACAACACGAAAGATTTAAGGTATAAAAAACAAAGGCAGAACTAGACTACTCTGGATAAATAATATTCACATCATTAAACCAGACGAGCGCTGGACAATAGAGATAATTTATTTGTACCCAATTACAATAGAGATAATTTATTTGTACTGGTCAAATGACAATAGAGATAATTTATTTGTACCAAATGACAATAGAGATAATTTATTTTTTACATTTTGTGTGCAACTCCACGTAAAAAAAGGCCCTGATCTTCTGTGTAGATTAATTTATGTGTAGCTAGTGTTTGATTAATAAGCCTAATAATATCACTATTATAGAATAACTACAATACAATATAGATATTTGATAGCTGAATCTGCACAGTTCCTTCTAGAGTAAATGCATTAACACTATGAAATAAAATGTCATACAGCGGATGCATCAAGAAAGTCAGGGTAAAGTAAACTCTGAAACCCCTGTGAATGTGTGTGACCTCTGTCAGGTCTTATTGCCTACAGGTGAGTACCCATTCAAATCATAGCAGCTCAAATGAAACACTTGGCTTCATAGCCCAAGACAATTATTTTTGTGTTTATATTACCAGAACGAATATACTTGAAAGCTAAATAATAAACAACCGGAAAGTGTCGGCAGTTGAACGAAATGAGATGCAGCTGTAACGTCAAATTAACAGATTAAAAACTTATCTCAACTCTAATCACCTCAACTGACCCTTTGGAATAATTCTACCTCCACTGACTCTGTTGTGAACATAGCAGCATGGCTGTGTTATGGCGCCATAGAAATTGTCGTCATTAGCCTACAATAGGCTACATTACATTAGGTATTACATTACATGTTATTTACAAAATACCTGTAAACAGTTTAGTTGCTACTCACAGAAGTCGGCGCTCTTTGCACTAAACGACGAAGACGAGTTCGCGCCAGCCGCTCCTCCTTTATCGCCACCAGACTGGTTCGACTTGTCTTTGTCTTTTCCAGAACTTCCGTGCTGGTGGTGCTTGTCCTTTCCGAAGATCTTTCCGAAGATTTCACTCATCGTGACGACCGGTGAATTCGAGTCGAACGACGACCAACGACGACGACACTCAACAGGTGAGTCCTTGCAATCTCAATTTCTCAAATCCAACACAGAGTAGCAGTACTGTAGTAGCAGTAGGTCCAGCGGCAATGAATCCGCGACGACGCTCTATATAGCAGCAATCCATAAACGAACAAGTATCCGCTTTTAGTTCGTACCCGTCGCTCGTATCCCTAGGGGTGTCCACCGAACAACTGACCCCTCCTACCCGCCCTCCGGTCTGACTGTCGTTTGCCGCGCGGAGAAAGGCTTAGGCTTCCCCCTCGCGTCGCTGTAGCTCTGTGAAAACAAGGAACGGAAGCACGGAGCTTAGAGTCCTCGAGCGAAGGGTACGACGACAGCGGCCGCGCTGGCGGAGGCACGAAGGAGGGACTGTGGGTCGGTGGCTGGTGAGGCTGCAGCAGGAGGCGAAAGTCTCCGCTAACTGTCCGTCATTTCAACACAGCAGCAGCAGTAGTAGCGAGGCACGATGATTTGCATCGATGTTTATTCATAGATTTTAGACTCAAACTCAAAGTGCAATACACATTGACGACAACGCACGTTGTTAGCTTTCTTTTACTGCAGTCGCTGTTTGGGGTGGGTGTGGCTGCTGCTGTTAGGCCTATTAATTATGTCTGTCTGTCTGTCTGTCTGTCTGTCTGTCTGTCTGTCTGTCTGTCTGTCTGTCTGTCTGTCTGTCTGTCTGTCTGTCTGTCTGTCTGTCTGTCTGTCTGTCTGTCTGTCTGTCTGTCTGTCTGTCTGTCTGTCTGTCTGTCTGTCTGTCTCTTTGTGATTTTCCTAACTAACCCACTAGGCGGCGTCTACTCCTTCCACAACAACAACAACAACAGCAGGAACCAACCCGACTAAGGCCGCAACCGCAACAACAAGAAACAACAGTTTCTGGCCACTAATGACACTTGGAGCCGTCGTCCGTCTGTCTGTCGTCCACGTGCAGCGCGCGCAAGATACCAACAGAGACGGGCGGCGAATCAAAGGCCACCGCTGGCGAGCACCCGCACACCACCTCCTTCTCCAATTCCTCCTCCTCCTTCTTCTACTCTTTCTTCCTCGTTCCCACGAGGTGTAGGCTATCTATCTATTCAACGGTGGCTCCTCGGCTATTATTAAACCAGCGCGACCGTTCAAGTGCCACCGTTGCCGCCGTCGCCCGTCTTCGTCAGCCGTCGCTAGGAGCGCCACCACCAACTGCAACGCGAGCGATTGAACAAATGCTAATGGCGCCTTCCAATCAACGGGTGCGCTGCGGCGGGGACAGCACTGCGTTCTCGGGACAGCAGCAGCAGCAGTGGCGGCATATGTAGTAGTAGCATAGCAGAAGCAGCAGCAGCAGGGGTTCGGAAAGAAGGAAGAGGAAGAAATTAATGGTGTTGTCTTCGATGGATCCAGGGAAGAAGATAAAGATCTTAGACTTTCTGATCATCGCACGATGCGTGCCATATTCACGGCGCGATTCAGTGGTGACGAATATATATATCGCACAGGATCGCGTCAGCATAAACGTCGAATTATTTGGACGGGACAACGCAAAGGATACGCTCACAGCTTAGGCCTATATTATTAGTTCATATTTATACTGTGATTAGATGCTGGTCACATCATGGCCACCACAGGGGCGGATCCAGGGGGCCAATCCGGCCATGCCCCCCATTTAGAAATGTCCATGTATCGTGCCCCCCCCCCCCATTTGGTTTCAACAAGCTTATAATTTGGTATATTTTCAAAGATTTGGACTTAATGACTAACAAAAAAGATCGTCAACTTTTTGGACGGATGAAATGGTATAATAATTTTCCCGGAAAATCACCAGATGACACTTTAAAAAAAGGTCGTCAACTTTGTCGGCGGATCCGCCCTTGGGCCACCATGGGGCTTTTATGGTTGGAAGGAGGTATGTAGGCCTACTTATGGCATACCTCTGGTTTACTATATGTGCCTAACAGTGTCATCGGCTAACGGTCAACTGACCATGCGTTTCACCAGAGCCTTCTCTGCATTTCTCAGAATGCTCACTCGTGAACCACGTGACGTGAGGTGACCTCTTTGCAGAGCCTTCTATTACAGTAATAGAAGGCTCTGTCTCCTTGGGTCAATCCAATCACCAGCCTTCGCCTTCGCCCTTCTAGCAAGCTGTACAACTGCCTAGCTGTCTAAGGGATTTATGAGGTGGGGCTGTGCAGAAAGCCAGTGTAAGAATTGTGAAAAATAACTGGGAGGGGGTTGTACCATTATCCTCTTGGAATCGAAATGTTTGAATTGGTTAGTGGCGTCTGGGCAACTCGAGTCATTCAGGGAGCTATTTGAATGCGAAAAGGGAACTCCCATCGACTGCCTTTCACCTCTTCATGTAACGTCCTACAAGACCGCATCGAGTGCTTACTTACTAATTGATTTTATTAGATATCGCGGTTCTATTTATAGATCAATGCATTGAGGTAATATTTTTGCGAAGGCCGTAGTCGTGTTCGGTAGGAAACTACTGTACGAGGCTTCTGTCGAGGCTTCTGAATCCTTCTGTGGTAGCCAATCACAGTCGATTGCCCGACCTATCAGAGGCCGAGGTTTGCGTTCGACGGTCGCTTTTGCGCAGTAGTCGCTGATTGGTTGACGCGGCCCACGTGATCGCTTGCAACCGCCGAAAGCGCAGTCGAGCTTAGGTTTTCATCAGGGTAAGAGCTCCGCTCGTGTAGACAAGAATTTGTGTAGGTTTCTGGCTGATTGCCTGACTGTATGAACAAGAAGATAACTTTGACTAAGCAACTGGTTTTTGGCACCGTTTGCGATTAGTATTATTTCTTCTGTGTCCGTCGAATCGTGTGCTGATTCGGACGTGTGTGGTTTCTCGTCTGATGTCACTGAAGTTACCGATTGTCATTTTCGATGAAGTATTCTGTGTGAATCTCTTGATGACAAATATATATTATCGGGGCAAGAAGTTATCCGATCTACCTTTCATATTCGAATTCGAGAGTGGCTCAAATTGCACGGAAATTCAGGGAAGTAGCCTATCACATTACTTAATTGGTCCATAATTGAATCCGAAACCAATTAAAGTTAATTAATTGGAAACTAATGTGATTGATGATAAGAATTGAAACTGATGTTGATTGATGATAAGAATTGAAACTTATGTTGATATACTGAATAACGGTCGATACCTTCGAACCGAAATGTAATTAGTTATACCTGAGTGCTAATAATAGACCATGATAATTAGAAACAGTGTTAGACACGCTTGTTGATTATATTATGCTTAAATTCCACTGAAGTGAAAAGACATTGAACTATTAGTGAAGAACAATACTTAGGCCTAATCACGAATACTAATTGTCAGCAACGCTTGTCGATTATAATTAGTTGATAATTGTTTAATTAAATATTTCAAATCAGATGTCAATGAATAATTAGAAGATGGAAACTTCTATAAGGTCTGAGGATCACTCCGATGAGGAGTTAGAGGAATACATAGCTGAGGGAGAGAAGGGAGGAACCCCTGGAAGACTTGATCAGTTGGAAGTAAGAGGTAAACAAGTTGGGGAACTACTACTAACTGTTTCAGAAACCCTGGGGAAGTTCATGGAACGACATGAGTCCCAATTCAAGAGCCTTAGCAATGAGATTAGTCAATTGCAGGGACAGCACAGTCAGGATGGCCTTTCCCGAGAGAAAAGTGAGGTAATGCAGGAAAAGAGAAGGGAAGGGTTGATCGCACTTAAGGATTGGGGATTTAAACAATCTGTTGAAGGGGATTTGAACCCTGATGGGCTTCAGTTAGCGGAAGCCGTCGTTCTCAGACCGAGAACCGCCGACATATGTGGCCACTCGACCGAAGCTATTCCTGGTACCAGTAAGAGACATCCCCGTCCTGAGGTGGAAGACCCCACCCTAACCTACGACTATACCACAGGGAAGGAGATTGGCCCCATCGATCTTACTTACTTGGATGTGCCTGTAGAATTACCTGACGACAGAAAACCCCTTCAACAGGGCGGCGCCTCGTTTGGAATCCCAAGGCAGGCTCCTACCACTTGGGAGGCTGAAGAGCATCACCAGGGATGGGACCCCCGGTCACGTGGTTTTCTTACGAGGGGGCAGGCCGTTACATTCATACCATGGACTCAATTTTCCAGTGCATTTAACTCACGTGCACCGCACCTCTGGTTAATCTTTCCACTTGCACTGCTTCCAACCACACATGCCATCGTGCCATCCTGACAGCAGTGGACCTATAGTGCAGTCACAGTGAGTCACTGAATCTACCATAAGATGGCATTTGTAGGCACGGTGGCCGAGTGGCTAGAGCGGTCGATCTGTAACGCGGAGAGTACTGGTTCGACCCCGTCCGAGGTGGTTACTGAGTAGAGACCTTGAGCGAGTCCTTCACTCACAATTGCTCTCGAGGCGTGGACACTAGTTTCTGAGCTTTGTAAGACGGGCGATATCAAATTGCAATTGTATTATATTGTGTTGTATTGTATTGTGCCTAGCTACCCCCCACGCTTTTCTAATCTGCATTCCATTTAACTCAGTGGCCCAGCTGGCTTTCCGTTTTCTCATAGCCGCGCCTGCACCTCCCACTATAATATTACTTCACCCCCTTCTTTTGAGTGCGAGTCCGATATTCCATCTCAGGATCAGTACCCCCTCCCGTCTAACTGCGCGACATACACATATTAAACTTATAAGCAGGGCGATATCAGAAGCTCTGATCACTCTGTATTGTATAGCATAGCATATAATAATAATTATTATATTCTATTGTTGACCAATCAAGACTAACAATAAAAGATCTAACATGCAGAAACTGATTGAACGCCAATACGGACTGAAGACAGAAAGAGAGACTGCAAACCTACTCGCTTAAAGCGAGTAGCAGCTATATATACATTGCAACCGGTTGGACAGTAGCAGTCTTTAGGAGATACCTTGGGGATCTGGTTTCTCGGGGAGCTATAGACAGTATAGACTATAGGGAGGTTGCCGTATATTTCATGTCTGTCGAAGCACTTAAGCGGTAGATCACAGGATTATTGCCCAGCTTATAAGTCCAACGTTCATGCAGTTTCGATGACGTATGGTCGGCGCTGCTGTATACTGTGCTTCAGCGCTGTTACAGCAGCAGCAACAGCAGCAGCAGCAGCAGCAGCATTTGGATGACTTATAGGATTCTCTAAGCGGCTGCAGCGCTTCTTGGCGGAACGACGTTGATAAACCGAATAAGCAATTGCTGAGTGGGAAAGAACTATAGACTATAGACGAGGGTTTGTAATGTATATTTAACGACGCCTTCGTAACAAAGATGATAGGCCTAGAGACATGGGCGGAGTTTATCAGGGGCTAGGGGGGCTAAGCCCCCCCAAGAAGGCCCAGATTCAACTTGTTTTACCATGAAAATGGCATCCTTTTTCGGGGTTAGCCCCCCTAAGAAGGCCCAGACTTGGGGTTAGTCCCTCCAAGAACGGAAACCAAACTCCGCCGATGCCTAGAGACCAGCTAAGTCTGTAAGCCCTCCGCTTATGGGAGTAGGACCTGCACTGTCTTGCAGTGGCCTTCTTCTTTCTTCTTTCTCTCTTCCGTCAGTCATGCGACGACGATGAGGCTTTCAGTGGCCTAGCTGTCTGTAAAGGCTTAGACATAATTATAGACGTCTGCTACTCTAATACACAATACAGTTACTGTCCACGACACCACGGTCCATAGTGGACTATAGGTCACGAACCTCTGCACAAGAGCGTAGCTTTACTGTTACCCTATAGACGTGTAGACCGAGACCCAATGGACCATGCAATGTCCCAGACAGTTCGAGACAGTTTAAGAATCTAGACTGATCATGCTTTCGGTATTTTTTCCGCAGGTCAGAACACATTTTAATAAAAGGCAATAAAAGCAACCGGTGAATTAATTTCCCAGCTTCCTTTACGATAGTCTGTTTGCCAGTGTTTGTGCCTATAGCTTTCTATAGGGCCTATTATGACGCACCGTGACACACGACAATTCTATAGCGCATTACGTCGGAACTAAGGACAATTTGTGCGAAAACTACGGACACAGCTGCTTCCAACAGAACAAGACTTTCGCCAGTGTCCAAAAAGTCGAGTGACCTCGAGACCAAAACCGAGACAACATAGCTTATAAGTTCCGATCGATAGGCCTACCGAGACATCAAAAACGTGTAGGCCTAGCTAGGCCTATATAGTGTCTCGAGACCACACAACTCTGGACTTTCTTTTACGGATGTCCGTGACTGTGGTCAAAGCAATTCTTGATTTCTTATAAAATATATTTATAATACACCGGTTCTAACTTCTAATTAAGCAATGCAGTCTACAGGCAAGGAACTTAAGACAGTGCATGTTGAGTTCATGGCATGACTCGATCGAAGCATCATGGCGTCATCTATCGATGCGCGTTGCAACTAGGTCTATATGTATGGCTTCAGACTGGATGCTTGTTTTATTGGTCGATTGGTTTGATTAAACTCATAATGTAAGAGATAGATCACTCTTACATTGTGATTAAAAGCAACGACCTGAATTATTGGAAGGGGTAACGGGAGGTTGTAGAGTAGGTGACCGTAAGTCTCGTTAAATCCGAGTATGAATTAGCCTAGTAGCACCATCTGTCGAATATTATTACTAAAATAGGCTAGGTTACTTGCAAATACAAGAAACGTGTTTGAATAGACCATAGTATAAATAACAAAATTTAATTAATAATTGTTATTTATACTGTGGATGAACTCAGGTCAAATAAATGTTGGGAATACCACCAACATAGGCCTACTTTACGTTTTCCAGATGGAATGATCAAGAAACCTAGCCTACAGCATTCTTTAGGCTTTAGGCCTAGCTATAGAGACTACGATTTAAATAGACCTAGTGCACTGCCAAAAATTACACGAAACTTAGATCTACCTATTCCACAGCTTCCTCCAGCTGATCTTAAATAATTTATTATAATTATAATAGGCCTAGTTACGAACTGCTTCTGCCAAATGTACGACAGTGACTGAACTTGAATATTTAGAGTCTTTGTTGCACATGTCGAGGTAGACTCTACTTTATCGCCCAAAAGTAATGCCGTTGCAAAAATGATAGAGTGACTATACTTATTTAACATTTTAAACTCGTAATTTTGTGCGTGTTTCAGACGAACCAAAAGCATGCCAGTCGCCGGGACACCAGTCGACAACAGTAATATTAAAGGCGTAAGTTCTGTTGTATACAGTTATACTAATCATCGTGCCCTTGGAATCAACACTTCAAGAGCTTAAATGATGAAAATGTAAACAACCTGGCGTCTCAAAATTTCTAAGTACAAAATTGACGAGTTGCTGAAAACAATTTTCTGCCAAGTGTTCAAATTCTGAAAGCTAGTGTGGATAATGGATTATCAGCCAAGTCATTAATTCATTCGGACATTTATATAGCGCGCCTTCTAGTAAAAAAAACTACTCAGAGGCGCTTCCTACTCCAGCGTGCCCAAAAAGAACAGTTGTAAGTTTAGTAAGGAAGGATATCACCATTGATATTGCTTTCTAAACAAGTCCCGAAATGTCAGGTATTACAATTTTAGATGAATGTATGCACATCAAGTTGACACTCCTCATATACATACATTCATTCAATCATTGCAAGAATTTGTGCAGCGCTCCTGAAAGGGACTGCTCAGAATGGTTTATTAGAAGGCAGCAGAGCGTCAAAGGGATGCCATGCCAGATCGAAGGCTTACCACCGAGAAGACAAGGCACTGCTTAGTGGAAGTGCAAGCAAAAGGTAAAAAGAGACTTTGTTCAGCTGAATGGAGGTTACGCAAGACCCAGACACTAAAGGCAGTACATAGCTTGCTAAAGAAGGGAGTCCTGAGCAAGGCTCAGCAAGCAGTGCACATGCAGATCTATCATAATATGCCATCCTATTTGTTTTCCTTTGTCAAACCTTGCAACTCTGTGGAAGTCATTCCACTCCTTGATTGCAACTGCTTGGATGTTATTTCTGGTGATGCCTTGTCTTTGGCTGACATTCCCTTCACCTTGTCATGTTCATTATTCTCTTGGCGAGACCGTCTTTTGCTACATAATCTGAAAATTTACCTCTTCCTCTCTACTTGTGGCTGTTAATATTAAATTTTGCCTGACCCAATGTGCACTTGTGAACTTTTAAAGAAGGCAATTATAAAAAAACTGATGAAGATGGTATATTGTATGTGTACTGGTACAGAGAGTTCTTGTTGCAAGACCCGTGGAAACTTTCTTGAGCCTAAATGAAAAATGACGTATAGCTTCTGGTTTGAAACCATTGTGAAGTTATTAAAAGGAATTAAGTCTCAGCAGGAGCTTATGTGTGACAGGATTTCAGAAGCTCTTCAGATTAAATCTCAGCAACTAAATAGTTTATTATTCATCTCTATTGCATTTCAGTCATACATGTATTTTTATTATTGGTATGCATAAAGAAACTGATGTGTTTGATAATATCATGTGTTTTCTTTACAGTTAAAAGATGTTCTGATGACATATAATGAAATAACGTTGTCATGCTTTACGAAGTGTACAACCAGCTTTAATTCTCATGCTTTGACGCTCGATGAGGTAAAAGGTTGTTAAATTATCATTAATTATATTGCAATTTGCAAACTTGTGTAAAACTATTACAGTGGATCATTTGTAATTTTATCCAAAAGTTGTCCAAGTGGAATTCACAGGGTCTGTGACAATGTATGCCAATGGTTTTAGTTTTTTTACAGTATTTTAAATTTGGTTTTCATACTGAAATTTAGGCATAGATGAATGACGTTGCCTAGCAACTGAGCCGAATCTTTAAAACATTAATGTTTTGATGAAAGCTGGAGTAGTTTAATTTTGACATAGAGTTTGAGCAAGACTGCAGTGATCAGATTTTAGAGTTTAACTTTATCATAATTTCTGGTAGAAATTTAATTTGAAAGCACAATTTGTGCATCATGTCAGACTGCTGGTAAAATTTATAGGTGGGATACTAGTTACTTACTCACTCCGTTCTCGTTTGCACACTGTGAGATCCCACATGCTGATGCATTAGCCAGATGTGCTCTTATTTGATATCACAAGAATGATATTCAAGTGACTTCATGACTCTTTTTTCCTTCTTACTCTATTCTTTCTCTCTTACAGCTTTGAAATCTGACTTATTTTGTACCATTAATTGCATCTTAAGATTATTTTGTGATTGTGATATCTTACTTTGTTACAATTAGATGTTCTTATTCTGTGTTCCTGTAATGAGTTTCAAATATTAAACTACATACTTACTTGCTTGCTTATAAAACTAATGCCCATGGGCTGGACTTTCACATCAACTCTAGGGATATTGATTTTTTTAACCTGAGGAGTTGAATGACAGTTGCTGCAACTCCTGATCTGTCACCAGCATTTGCCTGCTGGGCAGTGAAATGAAGAGTTGCAAAAACTTTTTTTTTAGACAAGTTTTAAACTTTCTTAAGTCAAAACACATGAAAAACTTCCATAATTATCAGTATCCTATAAGCTATTTGGAACTTGGTATTACAGCTGTCCAACATGGTTATAATGGCTAACCTAATCTGAGATTTTAAACCTGTCACCAATTCCAACCTTCCGTTTAGTGCCAAAATATGGTTTACAAGATCACAGATTTGAAATTTAGTAATAGTGGTTGATAAATGCATGTTAAATGTGTTGTAATACCATTCAAATGTAATGTCTGTTTATCTGTTGGAGATTACTTACTTCCTGGTGTTTTTATCCTTGCAGGCGAACTGTGTGGAGAATTGTTGCAACAAAATGATACGAGGCAATCACAGCATGATGGCCGTGTTTATGGAGGTTCAGTCAAGAAAACAGGAAGAGCTGTTCAAAGTAGCGGCTCAGCGTCAGGAACAGGCAGCGTTAAACGATGCTCAACAGCTTTCCGCTCTTGGTGCTCCAGACAGTGTTTCACAACAATAAATTTAGTCATAATAGACCTGTGATGCTCTCTTGGCAGAGTAACTGTTGTGAAATCAAACACGATATTGGCTTGTAATGTATGTTGAAACAGTTGTTGAAGTGGGTTGGGTGAGCTGTGGGAATTCGGAAGAAGTTTTCATGGAACGCGGTTCCCACCCACTTTAAACCCTGTGTTAAAGTAATGTCTAATCAAACATTTTAGAACCCATTTTCAGTCTGTTTGTGTAAATCACTGTGTATGAAATTCTTTTTGTTACAAGAGACTGAGAATTACGTCGATTTGATTTGTTGTCATTTTTCATTCATTCATTTATTCATTTCGAGAATTTATTTAAACACAGTTCTTGTACCAACTTTACTTGCTTTTGCAGAACAAGCTAAGATGTTGAAATCTTTTATTTTTTATTAATTGAATGGGTTATATTGGAAACTTTATGATGGTTACTGTATGTTTATCTTGACCTTTCATTGAATGCGAGACTGAAGTTCTGAGTTTGATTCCGATAGTCATTTCATGTTTCGACTAGACGTCTAAACCAGACTGTCAAACAAATCTGGATGCTTTTAAGTATATGTAACACCAAGCACAGTTACTGCAGTGGCCGCCAGCCATGAAATTTCAGCAGGTCGCGTCAGAGTCATGTGAGCAATTCAGCAGGTTAAGCATCTAAATGAGTTTAAAAGAGATATTACAAATTCCAAGAATTTAGACAGGTTAAGAGTACAATTGGCAGGTCAACCTGCTGCGACCTATGGTAGCACTGCCGCTGAGCTACTGGCGTAATAATTAGTTATGACACACTGACGGTTCAATAAATGAGCAGGACATGGCTCTAAATTGCAGATTTATTGTTGATTAATCACTGGCATAGGAGGCGGAGTCCGGGGCAAGTCTCCCAAAATTTTGGGTGTTTGTTTTTTGGGCAAGTGTGCCCTGAAAAAATATTAAGCAAACTACTTGAAGTTTAACGCTCATTAGCATGCCACATTATCTCCCAACTCTGACTTGCTCGAATCGAGTTAGTTGCTACTAGGTGTACTAGCTAGTAGCTCACAAACCACCATGTACACTGTACGAGGATAGTAGAAATTCATGGAAAAAACGTTCTGAATTCACTGTAGCATTTTTAAAATGGACGAAAAACGCAGCAAATTCACAAGCTGAGATTTGCCCAAAAACCTTGGCAATTCGTGGCATTTAGGAAATTCACTGCATTCCAGCCTATTCCACGGAATGCACAGTTTCCGTGACTTCAAACATTTCTGCTATCCTTAGCCAGGGAGCAATTAAGATAGTCACAATAATCTTGTACACTGTGTCCGGAAAAAAAGGGACCCATTTTGTAAATATGAAAATAAATAGTAAATATTCATCGATTTTTACAATTCAAACACCTTTTTAATCCTGACATATTTGTCTAACATTGGTAAAAATATAAAAGTTCCAGTCACAATAATGACGTCATGATGACGTCAGTTGCATCAAAATGCATTTAGCCAGCCATTCATGCATGGTTTCGGTTTAAATATTGGCTCTTGGTAAAACGGAAATCCATTTGATGGAACCAGGAGTAAAAATAAATGCAGCTTATTAAAGGGATTGTCTGTTTTAATAAAAAAAAAGTCGTGCCTGATATCTGGGAATATTTGGAACAATAGCCTACACATTTCAACAAAATAGCGCTTCAGCTCACTGAGTTCGTCAATATGTTGAACTGTTGACTAAGGAAACTCGGATTTCATTCCTCTTAATCTTTAGCCGCTAAACGGCCGCCCGATTAAATCCCGCTGAAAATAAGAGTTGGAGACTGATGGAGGAGAAGGTGTAGGCTACAAGACAAGGATAAGAGACATTGAAGAACTCGGTAAGCGAATTGTTACCGCCTGTGAGGATTTTGATAAGCTGGTTATCGACGCTGCTGTTGGCTATTAGCGCGACCCTTTTGACGTTTACGTTGAGGCCAAAGGTGTACTCTTTGACCACAAATTGCAGTCTGACATAATTCAGATAGAAAAAAAAATTAAGCTTACATTTATTATTGATAAATTACATAATAAAAATATTGAAATTTTAGAGGATTTTGCGCATTTATCTCTTAAATTTGACTTTTTGTGCGAATGACGTCATTATGACGTCACTATTTGGACTGGAACTTTTATATTTTCACAATTGTTAGAGAAATATGTTAGGATAAAAATGGTCTTTGAATTGTGAAAATCGATTAATATTTACTATTTATTTTCATATTTACAAAATGGGTCCCTTTTTATCCGGACACAGTGTATATTATTATTGTTGAAAGTGCAGCTAATCATGGAGTTCTGTAACAACAGATGAACTCCATTATTGAGACTTTTTGGTTGGTGCAGGCAGGGCCGATGACAGAAATTCCTGGCCACTAGGCAAAGCTGTTACCGGTCTGTAAACTACCTTAATATAAGACTAAGCTTATCAAGTTATATGAGGAAAAAATTCAAGAAGCAAATTGAAATAATAGAAGTTACAATATATAATCACAGTAGCCTATTTATAGTTAAAATTAGGAATTTATTTAGTTGTTCTTTTGAAATTTAACTGATTGTAGAATCTGTAGTGAACTTAGTTGACCTATCGCTAATTGGTAGGTCAACTTTGTAAAACCTTAATTTAAGTAAGTAAGTATATGTACTTTATTGAACCGCCTGCAAACGCACTGGATTCTACTGAATAAATATTTGCTCTGGCTCAGCTAGATACATTGGTAAGGTGTAAGTTGCGTCTCATACGCCTCTGTGAAAGAAAGTATGTGGATCGCGTTTCGCTGTCCGAAGCTGGCTTGTTACAGGGATAAATCTGAAGTTAGCTTGGTCCTGGGCGGGGATACAAAATGGCGTGACATTTATTCATACGGACGAGCGGTTGTGGAGGATCACACCCGATCCATTCATAGAAGAACGAACAGGATCGAGGAAATTGTCGCTATAGGAAAACGGAAATATTTTTACATTTAATAGATAATGTGATCTTTAGGCTATCTAGGAAACGTCGTTGAAAATATTTACTTACTTACTTTATTTTAGTGCGATATCTCTTCGAAAAATTCTTATTTCCGTTCATTTTCGATAAATTGCAATTATTGCATAAGATAAATTTGTTTCAAGGACAGGCTTTCAAGACATTGTTTGACACGAAATTTGATTAAATATTACGATAATTACGTGCGAAAATGTCTGAGTTTGAAGATCTCCAAATGCAGCGATTTATTGAGGGTGAGACACAGAAGCAACGTTTTCAACAGCTTGTACAGTCATTGACTGAGGAATGTTGGGACACATGTGTTCAAGGAGCTCCCGGATCGCGACTGGATCGGAAGACGGAAAGCTGCATCGTGAACTGCGTTGAAAGGTTTATCGACACCAGTAACTACATAGTTAATCGGTTCGATAAAGGTGCCTCTTCACAAGTTGCTGCACGATCGAGTGGCCTTGGTCAATCCACAAAAACGAAGGCCGATGAGTTCAAATGGCAATAAAATCCATTGAAGTTGGAACATTTTCATCTTGATCGCGCCTTAACAATGGCGTTTGTCGACTTTTGTACATCGTGCTACCAGCGGAACCACAAGCGGATACTGGATTATTGGAAGCTGACGATAATTCAGAGGCTGGCTGAAATTTGGTGCATTATTACTCTGTTAGAGCTTTGGCAACAAACATATTTGCATACATTCTGTGCTGCAAGCAGATGCTGCAGTTTGATGTTACACTTTAAACATTAAGAGAATCTGACATGAGTGGACGTGAATTCACGTTTGACTCAAACTTTAAGAATTCTATTCAGATGATTGTTATTAACCTTCTAAACCAAGTTTGGTATTGGGCAAGACTATATTTTGTTCAGAAAATTTAGCCATAGTGTCATATGAAAACCTTGGATACAACTTACAAGTGCAGCCCAGCATAAAGCAGACTCTTGTTTGTGGGTGACAACAAGAATAAGAAACAATCTATTGTTTTTTTTAGTCTTACATGTTTTTAAAGCAACATTTATCAATAGTGCGCATGTGCTTGTAAGAATGACAGAAACTAGATTGCTGGTGTTTGTTTATTGCATGTATGGCATTGTTATTTAATGGTTTATTCTTGGCAATGGCATTTAAGGCATTCAACTGGAAGGGTATCGGCAAAACGTATGTGCAAAATAAATGTCTAATTATGACCTTCATATTAGCCAATTTATAACTCTGTATTATCCTATAGTCATCGGATGGCATTTGACTGTACATTAGAATTATATTCTGTTCAGATCTAAACAGTAAATTATAACGCTTTTAAAATTTACCTGGCAAATATGATGTTGAACAAAAATAAATAGTGGCCTACGGTAAAATACATGTTTCATACATGACTTCATCTAAATAGGCCTTTGTACAGGTGCGTACAGAGGAAAGTAAAAATATGATTTTTCTGTGTAGGCCTACTTAATATATGGATGGCCCCCAATGCCGTCCATAATACATGAACTAAGAATAATACAAAGTAATAATAAAATATTAAAAATAAAATAATAAAATGATAGTAATAACATTGAAGATTAAAAAAACTCACAAGTTTCCCTGTAGTGTCAAAAGCAATATAAGATATGAAATAGCAATAATAGTGTAATATAAATATTAATGAAAATACAACAGGAAGGAGGCTACTAATTAATTGATTGTGCAGCAGCACATATCAAATATGCAGAACTTCATCAGCAAAAAATAGAAGCTTAAAAATATAGAAGCTTTTCAATTTTGTATGATACAGAATTCCATAAGTAAGGACCAATAATTCTCAAACTAGTGGAATTGACATGTGGCACAAGCAAAAGTTATAGCATATGTAATTATTATTTCAGCAATATCATGATTTGGCGCCCTTAAAGGTTGTCTTGTCAGGAGTACCCCAGTCCAATCTCAGAACAATCTTGAGGCTGGTGAAAAATGAGGCTTAGAAACTTTTGTGCTTAAGGTCATTTTAGCAGTTTCAGATTCATTTTTGAAACACACCAAGCAATAAATACTTAACAATTTAACTGGACACTGTGTTGCCATAACAGAATTTAAACAGCCCTTCAACATTCCGTTGATCTGATTACAGTTGACTCATATAGGCTATTATAGAGCCCAACATCTGGCTTTTACTATGGTTGTTCCCTCCACTTGGAATGACCTTCCAACCTCGCTAAAGTCTAAACTATTAACTGGTTTTGCATTCTGAAAAAGGTGCTATGTAAATCTTTAGATACGATACACTTTAAAGGCATTTGAAATTGAGTTATGAAGAAATGTAGAAACTACATTTATAATGTTTAATTGAAAATTATGATACAATATACCTTTCTGGTAGCAAAACTATTTTATTATTATTTCGTATTTCAATCGCTGATTGACAATAAAACGCTTACCGATACATAGTCTTACAAAAATTAACGTGCAGCAAAATTACCACAGTAATTATGTCCTGCTAAAGTCTGAAATTGTTGATGGAAGAACCGAAAATACAAAACAGCCAAAATATAACAAATATAATCCCATTCTGTAAACATGCTGTAAGTTTACATAGGTAGAGCAAGAGTCTTTAGTTATTAACAACAATGGTGGTCTTTCACGTTTTCCTTTGCTTAAACATAGCGAAAGGATTCAAAGATCGAAACTGTTCGTTGATAAGTAAGGCAGTTACTACAAGATAAAAGGTTGCTGCCTCTGACGAAATCACGGGCTGAAACCGCTTAAATCTTCTCATATATGATATGCATGAGATGGCCAAGATAAAATCAGTGGTGCAGCCACGCTCTTAACTAACAGATTGTTTTTTGGCACTTTGTTAAAAATATCTGACATATAATAGCAACACATCCATATTTGTATATGAAAGCAGGCAGCAATCCATTTTCCACAGCACTAAAGTTTTCACTGATCTATATGTAGTCAGTTTTGCAGTCTTAGTGGCACTGATAGAAACAAAACAAAACCTTCAGCAGTCATTAACAAAATATGTACAACTAAAATGTCAAATGACGTACGTCTCTTCATACTGTAATATGACTTACTGCAATATGACTGGCCTATTACAATGTGCTGTAATGATATTTGTTAATATAGTAACATTGCTTAAATTAATTAAACGAAATAATACGCACAAAAGTTGCAGCAGCAATGAGTTGGAATTGTACAATATCACTGAACTCTTTACCCTTAGATCGAGTACAATAAATTTATGGGGATTTTCGACAATAAATTACACCGTTATTTCATTTAATGCCATTCAATACGAGACAGTTTTCATTACATTTGATGGCTTCTGTGTTACCACCTTTCCAAACAACATAATATGATAACTACTATAGTAAAATTACAGCCCACTTTCTCAAGAATTTCTCAGCTTTTAGCAATTTGTATGCGTTTATTTTTGCTCAAATGTGAAACTGAGCTTGACTCATGTTCATTTTAGAAGCTAGAAGCCCCCCCAGTTTGAGGCCTTAAAATGTTTTTTGGAATTGAAAAAAATTTATGGAAAAATTGGGAGAGTTCATCACAACAGGATGTTGTGTTGACAGTTACTGTTTTCAGAACAAAGTCAAGCAGAAGTCTTCAGGGATTCTTTTGTGTGTGTCGGAGGTTTTGTGAAGTTATCGTCAATTACTGTGTCCGATTGAAATCCACTGGACGATCCAGAGGACGAGGATGATGAACCGTTGCTGTTCCTGTTTTTCTCCGTATTTGGTCTGAATGTCTGCACCGCACGAGACTGATTGTCCAGCGTATGGCACTTCAGAATACTACTTTCTCCGTTGTCACATCCTTCGTGCGGATTGGTATCGTTGTGGAATATGGACATCATGTGAATCCAATCTGGAGTGTAAGGTGCTTCACTCCGAGGTCTGTCGTCGGTTTTAGGCAGAGTGAAGAATCCACTGTCCAGCGATGGCTTGGCCGCTCGTACTGCTTCTTTGCCTTTTGAAGCCTCTGGAATCTCTAGACTTACGACTTCGGCATTGTCCACGGACTCCAGAAGTCCAGACGTGTCGTTTATGCGCATGTAGCTAATGGAGTCTTCATTTCTCAGAGTTTTCAGATCAATATAGTGCTGTGAAATAGGAAATATCAAATACTTTTTTAGAAGCACAAAATGTACATGAATAATGAATTAGGTTTTAAATTTCTAATGCTACAGAGGAGAGTTGATGTCAAAATGCGTACAGTACATTTTATGAGGTCAATCAAACAGACTGACATATCTTTTAATTTCTCAAAGCAAAGTTGTAAGCTGACATAAAAATTTTAACCAAAATTTTCACATAAATCTGTATCAGACTGAATAATTTGATATGAATTCAATTTTAGTTCCAACCAAGATGTGTTGATTGGATTTCAAATCAAATCAGTTTATTCTGAGAATGAATGAACAAGAGACAAACAAACAAAACCAAGGTATTCAGCAAAGAAAAATACTAGGCTACACAGGAATAAAATTAATGTTCGCAGGACACCTTGATTGTAAGAACGGTGAACACTCAGAAAGGGTCATCCAGAAAGGGACAGGTCCCGCTAACCTGGATAACCCCTGAACGTAAAATGTAAGTCAAGATGGTGAGGTTAGAGTTATAAACAGACAATGGAATTTTTTTTTTAAAGAAAATACCAGAAAAGAAATCAATGTGGCATAAGATCACACGATCAAAAAAACCTTTGGCAACAAGCCACAAAACAACAACATAAAAAAAAATTTTAAAAAAATAAATAAAATATAAAAAAAAACCCAAAGCAAAACCAAAAACAAATAAGCAACAAACATAAGTCAGTAATGGCAACCTGAATCATTAAGCACATGTAAGATAGTAGTAATCATATCGAGGCAAAGGAACCAGAGGAAAAACACAATAAGCATCTTGGTAACTATATATTTGAAAATTACTGAGCAGACCTATTACCAGTCGGAAAAAAACCCCAGCATCGTAACTATACCAAGTGGGACATTATTAATTCTATCATCATTGGTTATGCAACAATATAGCCATGGTTAATTAATCACAAATAACCCAGTTAAACCCATCAGATCAGATGGACTCATCAGAATACCTTATGGTTATAACAGATACATCATATGATGGTAAAATAATAATAATTACACCAAGGCGAATAAACAGGTGATAGTAATAGCTCTAAATTAGACAAACAAGGCAAATATACAAATTCATCAATTGAGCAGGAGAAATCGTTTAAGTGTGGGATTTAAATACAGAATACACAGAGTTCTTTTATTTACTTAGCAATTTTCTCTGAAAATTTAGATGAGTTTGAAATCTCTTGTTCATTTGTCAATACCTGTCTGACGCTGGCTTCCAGCAGACTGCCAGAGCATTCTACGAGGTGTGAAAATGTCGGTCGACAATCGGGATTGACGTTCCAACAATGACGCATACAGCTGTACCTGTTATAAAACAGATCATCATGGTTTGAAGTTTAGATCTGATCAAGAATGAATTTTATGTAAGCTTTCACAGTTTGCTGACTTCCATATACAGATATGTGCGGGCATACTGGTTTTGTTCAGGGTTCAAGCTCTGGTTCATATAATTTCATAATTATAATATGCAAGCTCAAGATGACAAACCTTGGAAATATGATACTAAAATATGCTGATATGATAGCTACCTACTTATACCTATTTATACTTTCTTCCAATGATGCACTGAGCATGTGACAAATTGGCTAAAACTTAACCATAAAAAGATGCAAAATATGATTGCAAATCCTTAAGGTCCCGCAGGGAGTTGCTAGAGTATATAGCATGAAGACACTGGGTGGATATGATTTCTGAAACTTTAAGCACTGAGATGCACATAGATCAAATATGCATCAGCGCTAGATGATCCATGTATGCCTTGCACATACCTGCTGACCATGGTCTAACAGGGCCAAGGCTTTACAATGTGGCGAAGATTGCCTTCCAA
The DNA here is from genome assembly GCA_945859605.1 of Lumbricus rubellus. Lineage (NCBI taxonomy): Eukaryota > Metazoa > Annelida > Clitellata > Crassiclitellata > Lumbricidae > Lumbricus > Lumbricus rubellus. The sequence goes on from OX243812.1 coordinate 35,654,509, forward strand.
AAGTTCCTTGAAAGTGCTGAGTGTATCGAAATAGAAATCTAATATGATTAACTATAATAATTCTTACATTTTTTCATCTGCCAATACAGGTTTCTCCAATCGATATCCTTCCTTAAGTCTTATAATAAAACTTTCATCCATTTCAAATGTTGGATAAGGATTTCCACCTGAAACAAATTAATTAGAATTTACTGCTTTATAGATCGATTAGCTCAAAAATAATAATAATAAAATAATAATAATAACAATAAATGTTCAGTGATCATTCTTAATCTTTGGATTGTTTCTAAGAACATGAGGAATCATTTACAACTCGGGTGAAATTTAAAAAGAATCAATAATACAACATCAGCGATAGTATAGGCAGTAATGAAAAAAAATTGAATTTGTCCAAATGGTCTTGATAGATCTGAAGCCAAGAGATTTTTTATATTTGCATGAATAATGAAAGATATAATAAATGCTATAATGGTTCATCTTTGGGTTTTTCTTATTTCTTAAGGTTTATTTTTTTCTTATTCCTGTTATGCTCTATATCAAAACCAATTAAATCAGTTAGTGTAATATGTAGTTAAAATAAATGGACAAAAAAATTCAAATATTTTCTGTAATAAATGTTTTGCATCAAAGAATATAAAAGAATAATTGTTAAACACAGATGTTCTTTGTGATGATGACAACGACGATGATGTTCACATTGATAGCAAAAACAATGATAAATTTAATAAAATGCAGTTCAATGTTTTTACAGATGTACACAACAGTAAGAAAGTCCATAATAAAGAACTCACCAAGAGTAAACAGTTCCCACAGTACTACACCATATGACCATCTATAAATAAAAATGTCATCAAAATTCATTCTAATAATTCCTCATAATATATTGAGGCAGCAGATAAACTTCGTATTTATGGTAAATTATACAGAAAGCAGGAAAAAATGTATTTAAGGCAGCAATATAAGAAATTTAGCAGACGAATAAAAAAGAACCTGTATCAGTTGTTTGGTTCCACTTGCAATATCCCTTTTAGAATCTTTCTGTGATTAAATGTAATACATGTTGAAAGTTTCAAAGAAAATAATCGGTGTTACGCAAGTACGATGTGCACGAAAATATATGTTGCTATGTTTACACGTCAGATTTTGAGGTGTAGATCTGGTGAGTAAGTGACTCCAATGCCATCCATTTAACCGGAACAGGAGTCTGAAGAAAGGCAAACAAATAAGTAATTAAGTGAGGCATGACGATGATTTTTTTAAGTTAATGCAAAATAAAACATATAAATTCTGCTGTATATTTTGTTTAGTAAGGATATGTCTCTGGATCTTGTTCTCTTTGGTTTCTTCCATAACTATTGTTTTGTCACCTTTGTTTTAGTTAGTGTGGACTGAATATTAATAATATCTTGTAGTATACAGTTAACTATATTTTGAGGTTAAAATTTTAAGTAAATAACTTTATAAAAGCAACAATTCGTTGTGTTCCACTTTAAATGAGGAGGCCAATGACGTCAGCAAATCCAAGATTATTCACCATCTCTTTGTTTAATACCTTTATCAGGATAAAGTAATCCTTTTGTTATGAGTAGGAATATTGAAGGCACATCATATATTAATTCTGATTGATTTATAAAAGTTTCACCTAAATTACCTAATGAAACAGTTTTCAAGTGGCGGCTATAGATGCATGTAGCTACTCTGGCCAGAGGAGTACAAAGATAAACATGGATGTGGGTGGACCAACCACTGAAAAGTCATAATATGTTACTCTTACTTTCAGTCTACTTTTGCATGTGGTGTCTTGAACTAGTTAGTATTTCCCATTGAATCAACTCTGGACACATACAGCAACTAACTGTTCACAAAATAAGTTTTAAATACTGGAAAGTAAAGTAATTGCTCACATGCGATTGTTTCTGGTATTTTCCATTCATGTAGCAGTCTTTGGCAAGGCCAAAGTCGCAGATTTTCACAACGTTGTTGTCTGCCAATAGTATATTTCTTGTTGCCAGATCACGATGTATGTACTTTAAAAGCAATAAAAAAAACCTTCATAACCACTGATCTCTATAAACACTGAATGCAAAACAGTCTCTGTTCTCTGTGAGAACTACAACGAGGCTGTGAAAAGAGTGCATGAAAAAATAACTCAATCAAAGCTAGGTAGAAATGCCGACTAAAAAAATGAGACCAATAATGTTGATGATGATTGGTTCTAAATGGACACAGTGGTGCTATATAAACACTTGCCTGGAATTGATGCTAATTAGATGTTTAACTGTACGAAACTATATCCCCCCCATGAGAAATTTCCTGCCTTTCTTGACTCCAGATATTCCATTCCTCGTGCCACTTGAAACGCAAAGCAGATGAGGTCCTTTATGGTCAGCGGTAAATGGTTGCCGAAGAACGACTGGTCATCGCGAGGTGAGTCGATTAATTTCGCTGAATGGTCGCTGGAATCGTCGCTCGTTTCATCCGGATCCACGTCGTTCAGAATGTCGTTCGCTGAATCGATGTAATATTGACGACTGTTGATGAGGTGGTTTCGTAGGTTGCCATGGCGACAGTACTCCATGATGATGTACAGACGTCCTGAGAGAAACAGGAAATAAAGTTGGAAAATACAAACTATCACATATAAAAATAGTTGAAGTCTAAGTTAGGGCAAATTAATTACTTGCTTATCCCATTTATTATATGTATGTGTGAGCACTTGTTATAGCACCCCTCCAGTGGTGTAGTCCTAAAAAATGAAGTGGGGGGACGCTCAAAATGAAGTGGGGGAACGCTCTTTATAATAATATTAGTAGTGGTAGTATTAGTATTAATAATCCCTTATCCATGAAAAAAGTGGGGGGACGGCGTCCCCCCGCGTCCCCCCTCCACTACACCACTGCACCCCTCCAAGGTTTCTACTCAGAGGCGCTCCCGACTACAGAGTGAACATTGAATTGGAGTTCGATGCCAAAGCGCATGAGCAATTGCAAGTGAAGGACTTGCTCAGGGCCCCAATGCGACGGCTTGAGGTTGATTTGAACTCGGCAACCTTACGGCTCCAAGGTACAGAAGATACCACTACACCACCGGTCCATTGCACCCCACTAAATGTCTCAAACTAGCAAACAACCAATCCAACTTGACTGATTGCACTCTATGCTCAATCCTGAGCAACACTGAAAATTCCAAAATTGCAGCAAAAATATGATGCTGAATTAGAAACAGGCTAAAATATGCTTTCAGTACTTATAATTAATTGTTAATTCAGAAAAATTAGAATCTGAATAAAGAAAGTAAATATTACAGTCAACTATATTTTGAGATTAAGATCTTAAATAATTAGTTTTATAAATATGCAATAACACATTCTTAAGAATATGGGCATGAGTAATAGACATAAATAATCTATGTTAATAATTTTCACATGACCTTTACTGATATTCTTGCAACTTTACGTCTTTGTATTAGCTGTACAGAATAGAAATGATAACAAACCAATCTGAATTTCCGAAGTAATGGCACCAAGAACATTCAGGATGTTTATGTGTGAGCCAAGGTGTGTCAGCACTTTGAGCTCAGACGCAAGAGCTTTCAGCTGATCAACGTTCCCATCATCTAAAATGAAAAATGTCTACATTTGCACAGAAAATCTCCACGAAAAGAAATACTCTAAAGCAGGCACTATCAAGTATTATTTAGTACCATTATCTCATGTTTATATAAATCTATAAAATTTATTGGCACCACATTAAAGTTGTTGTTGTTGCAGGTACTTTGAAAATCAGACACCGTTGTGTTGCTGCAGAGATTTCAGATGTGTGTGTGTGTGTGTGTGTGTGTGTGTGTGTGTGTGTGTGTGTGTGTGTGTGTCAGAACACTCGTGTAGCCACCATCAAGTAACTAAGATAGCCCCAAGCATGGCCACCTACTAATCAACGAACAAACATGTCAAGTTGAGCAGAAAAGGTGCCAATCATCATTTGTCCAGGACGAGATTGCTTCGTGTAGAGGACACACATAGACTTTCATAGTAGATACTGATAAAAGATTTTGGTACTTTACTAAAGCAAGTTACAACTTGTAACATTTAATTTAACAAATTATCGCATGATTTGTCTAATTAGAAAGGCATATATAGCAGCTCCACTGCTACAGTGAAGTATAAGCAAACATGTATAATTATTACTACAGGTACACATACTTAGGCTATGTACATGGCAATTTAATACAACACCTTGTACGACGATGTAGGTGTTATAAACACAGCAGCTTACCTCTGGTCATTTTCACAGCAACAACGGTCATTTCCGACCCATTGAGACCACTTGCTACAGCACGATATACGCATCCAAAAGCACCATTCCCTAGCAAAGTATCTGAAAATAATTTTTAACAATCCATTTATTGCTCAATGTTTGTGAATAAAGTTGATGACTAAGGTCAAAAAGCAAATGCTTTGGATTTGGCATAATTATCATTTCCTGATCAATTCAAGAAGCCATTTAATGGCAAAGGTGCAAATAATCAACAATGGGATAATATAAATCAGAAAATTATTGCAACTCAATGAAGTAATTCTATTTTCTGAAACTGAAAGCAATGTATGTATTAAGCATGCAAATGCACACAACTGATGTCAAGTAGCAGCTTACTTACATAGTGCAGCTTCAAAACTGATGTGCTTGTGGTTTTTATGTTTATAGCGTTATACAAGTTTTCAGATCAGATTTAATACATGCATCGCAAATACATCGCGAGAAATTACCGAATTTCAGATGATCCTTTGGAAATTCCCATTTGTTTGCGTCATACGACAGCATGTCAGCCTGTTCGTTTATGGTTAGCTCTGGATTGTACTTGGCATTCACTCTTGTATGAAGCAATGGAAATCGATGAAGCTTTACAATGCTCGACTAAAAGACAATAGCCAGACAAATAACCATTGTCTGCATCATCAATTCATCATATCAACAATTTGTAATTCGGAAGGACCACGAACAAACACAGACAGATGTTTAATCCACCAAGAAATTATAATGCTTTATATATGTCCCTATTTCCCAGAATTATCATTATGCAAACCAGTCAACTCATAGCATTTCTCTGTGAGTTGATTGTTGAAGGAACTTTCTGCATTTAAATGAGCAACTAGACAATATTCAGCAATCCCTAGCACTGTAATGGTCAGACATAGCAAAACTAGTGACAAACAAACTCCCGATTAGATTTTGTTTGGATGTCGGTAATTTAAAGTAGATGGTCAACCAGTAAAGTAGTTTCATTATCTCTCACTAATTTTAAAGTCAACATTTACATGACAAATATCTTCTGATCATCAGCCATTATTGTAATCGTAGCGGTATATATGTATGAAATTTATACGACATACCTGTCTACAAGTTCTTGGTCCAAAGAATCCGACGAAGCAGATCAAAGTGAAAGCAACGCCCAGCACAGTTACCACGGCGATAATGACTTTCTCGGTCATCCGTGTATCACTGAACAGTCCAACTGATGCGGAAGAATCAGCATTTGAACCATCTGAAAAAAATATATAGAAATCATACCATGACTCGTCTGGTCCATTATGAATTTGAATCTCATTCAAAACTTTCTAGTCATTTTCTCCACTGGTCAAAGACTCAATCCATACAAAGTATGATTTAATTTATGACATAAAAGTTAACATGATTCTTCTGAATTTCTTCACATGTTGCTGTAGGCTCTCTTGTTAAAAAGAACAAGCATATTGAGTCTTCCAGCAACCAGACAACCTTTCATTGTAAGAAAAATGTAGCACTGTAATGGGCTCTCGTGCATTCCATGTTGCAGCCCGAAGGAATGGAATTGCTACCATTGTCTCTTCAATGCTCAAACTCTATCTCTTCGTGTAAGGTAAGAAAAATCTTATAGCTCACATTTCTTATTTGTTTTCAAATATCAGTATCTAATAGCTATTCACCTGGCCACTGACTAAAAAATTGCACCTCAGATTTACATTTCTGTATGATTTTGCACATGTAATAACTATAATAATAATGATGATGATGATAATAATGCCAACAATTTCTATGGCGCCGTAACACAGCACATACTGTTACAGTCAAAGGTATGCCTTTGAAAATAATTCTAATAATAACAATCATAATAAGATAGCAAGAAAACTTACTTAGAACATATAGTGTTACGTTGCTGAAAATGGAGCCCCCACGGTTGAATGCTTCACAGACATATGTGCCCGTGTCACTCTCATTTGCGCTTAGCAAAGTCAACCTACAAGGCAAACAAAAAATGGCGAAGAACTAGTTTTTGGGTGCGATAACTGAGCTTCTCTTGATATGCACCATTTGGCAGTTTCTCTGATGCCCTGAACTGAAACTTCAAATGTTCATAACAACTTTACTGAAATGTATTATACATGTATTTTCCAGTCCAACTGATTGTCTGACAAGTCAATGTTAGACTTTTTGATTTTTTTTAAAATTTAAAGCAAAAATCACTCATTTGTTAAACATCTTTGTCTAAACTAGTCCTCAGTAGGCCTATATGTGGAGTTGCCAGGCTATGATCTAACTCAGCTCACATTTCTACAAAGAACATATACAGGTAATCGAAATCGTAAATTTAAAGGTACAATTAAAGGCAGTGAAAGCAAACACTGCACAGAAGTAAAAGAAATTAGAATTCCTAATTATGATTTGCATGAATATGTACACAATTAAAGCAGACAAATTAGTTGACAAACTCACATGGATCTGTCATCGTTGAGATGAAAGGTTGTATCGTCTCGCATCGCATTCAACAGGTGGCCATCTTTGTACCAGTTTATCTTAGGCGCTGGACGTCCAGATGCAAGGCACGTCAGCGAATAGCTGGTACTGACAAACAGTCGAACAGCTCCCCTCAGAGACGTAGTGAATGCTGGAACTTCAATTGCTGCAGCAAATAACCGGTTCGTAATGTTATTAATGATAATAATTACGACTATTTATATGGCGCTGCAACACAGCCATGCTGTTACAAAGGCGCCTTACAAAGCGGCTAATGTTATTGAGAAAATGACCGAATGTCATGATGCAACATATAACAAGCAAAAAGAGATTAACGGATAAAGCCTAGTAAACTTTTTAATAGTATTTGGGATACGAAGTAACAGAAAAATTGTCTTATAGCCGTTTTAATTCCAAATTCTGGATAGGCCTACCATGTACTTAAATAACTGGGTCTGAACCTGTAGTTTAACCTAATCAGAGAACTTCTGTGGCATCACTGTAGATAAAAATGATAGTGATAAAAATAATAAGTTCCAACACAATGGTCAACTGTAGCTGTCAGTAAACAAACCTCATGAATGCAATGTGCATATGTTCTAGCTTTGCTTAGTAACAATCTCACAAATCTCATGCAATGTGCATATGTTCTAGCTTTGCTTAGTAACAATCTCACAAATCTCATGCAATGTGCATATGTTCTAGCTTTGCTTAGTAACAATCTCACAAATCTCATGCAATGTGCATATGTTCTAGCTTTGCTTAGTAACAATCTCACAAATCTCACGCAATGTGCATATGTTCTAGCTTTGCTTAGTAACAATCTCACAAATCTCATGCAATGTGCATATGTTCTAGCTTTGCTTAGTAATAATCTGACAAAAAATCTTACAATGTGCATATGTTCTAGCTTTGCTTAGTAACAATCTCACAAAAAATCTTACGGCTGATGTCAAGTTGCCATTCGAAAGATAGAATTTCATCGCCATCCAGTCCATTACATTGGCAAATGTAAATTCCGCTGTCGTGAAGTTGCAAACTAGTAAGTTTCAGAGTGCTTGAAATAGAATATTCATTTCTAAAATTAAAAAAAACACAATAGGACAAATTAAAACTGGTAAATCAGAAGACAAGACTGTCATCTCCTATTTTGATTTCTTCAAACGTGTAATAACATAAGCCAACCAGCAAACAAAATAAAGGTTATCATAAGAAAACCTACTCTCAAGAACATCCTTTTGAGTATCTAGGCAAAAATCACATTATGGTATGCAATCAGATACCAACATTAGACTCTAATGTACATTTATAGTATTTTTTGATTCTTACAGCTAGATGAATGATAACATAAAAAAGCCAAAAAATAATTTTTTAACAATTTGGTCAGTATCATCACAAAAAATTTCTAGATTTCAAAGTCAGATCACAATATTATTCAGAAAGAAAAAAAGTACCGATACAAGAGATGCAATTGCAGTGGCATAGATAGTTAAAGCTTTTCACAGGCATCCATCGATCCTGTGCATCAGCTTGAAACTCTGACTCAGGATCCATGCTGTAGTTGGGAGCACTTCTGAGTAGATTCCTGAAGTTGTGCTATAACAAGTGCTCATACATGCATACATGCATACATATATACATACATACATACAATACATGAAGGGGTCTCTGCATTGTGCAGAGAGATTTTTCTTATTTACCTATAGGCTAATATAACCAGATTTTCCTTACTCTCCGGAGGTAATCGTAAGTCCAGTTCGGTTGAACAGTGGCTCAGTTTCGTTGCTATGGTTACTGTCTGCAAATATCCAGTGCAGAGTCGATGCACAGAAGGTGTGTTTGCTAGCCTTGCAAGTTGCAGTGACATCATCGCCTTCAATGATGTCATCAGTCAACGTAGGCACGTCCAATACGTCATCAAAATCTAAACACGAAGAACACGGCAATTATTCCCACTTTGACTTTTGTATACAATGGCTTTGAATATATTAACTTAATTCAAATGTTGAAAAGCATAAAAGCATTGGAAACAATTGAGGCGAGAAAGTAAATGCTGAGGAAACTAATTTGAAAGTCATCACATATTTTAGCTGTGGCTGGACTGGGAGCGCCTCTGAGTAGGTTTCTTGAAGAAACGCTATATAAATTCACAAAATGAAATGAATGAATGAATGGTTTCTGTGACGCGATTTTTGTGGGCGTTGAGGAATTCTCAGAGATTTACTACGTTGTATTACATCACTGTCAACGAAAAATTGAAAAAATGCTGAATTTCAAAACAATTTCCAACAGACCTGAGACAATAAATCTTGCAACTGCCACAGCGATGCCATCGCTATTTACGGCTAGACATCGGAAAAGACCAGACTGCGCTGCTTCTACGGTGAGATTGACAGTGTTACCATCTTCATATACCTACAACAAATAATGCACAAAGAACAGAATCACTCTATTGATATACCTTGCCCAGCTACCATCTTGGTATCAATCTCCCAAGGTACCTATTGAAAGTAACTTTTCACGTAATTTATAAGAAATTTGATATACCTACATGTATATTTTATTTCTCTATTTTTTGTATTTGCTATCTCCCCTTCAAGCTCTCTACTCAGAAGCGCTCCCGTTTATGGATGGACACTGCAACAAGCAACTGTGAGTGAAGGACATGGTCAAGGGCTCTACGTGGCGGCTCGAGGGTGGATTCGAAACTGGAACCCTCTGGCTCCAAGGCGCCGAACCCTCAACTTCACCGCTGCACCCCACGGTACAATTTTTAAGGCCTCAGCCTGCATCACACCACATTTCTGCGCAGTAACACCAGCTGCATACACAGTAGCAATAATTACCTGGGGAATATTTCGTGACTCGTTTACATGTTTCCAGTCGTTCTCCATGGCAGTGCAGGACGCACGATGGTTGCACGGCTGCCATGTCCAGTTCACAGATGGGAATGGAATTCCAGATACAGTGCAGACGAGAGTGTACTTCTCAAGCAGCGAAAAAACATCGCTCGTACCCGATATACTCACCGCTATAGCCACTTCAAGAGACAGAAATGATGAAAATTAGAAAAATAAGTTCTGCAATTTAAGACATGGAATAGAATTTTATAATCTGTGAATTTGTCATAGAGTCACTGTGATAATGATCAAGCAAGAAAGCATTTTCATTCAAAAGAAATATTTCCAGAAACTGTGTAAAACAATCGGTACAGGAATGCCTTGTTTTTCTTGAGGTTGCAATATATAAATTGTAATTACAATTAAATAGCTTTTGAACTCAGAAATCATTAGACCTACAAAGGCGACCAAAAACAACAGAAGCCATGAAAATTCTTCTGCTACCTTTAACCACAAGAACAAAATCGATTGTGGTGTTGGCGTCTCTGTTTGAAGCAGCCAGCGTGTAGTGACCTGCATCAGAAAGCTTTACCCTGGATATCGATAAATTTCCCTCCTGAGATTTCAATCTGACAGCAAAAAATCAAGCTTCGTTTCAGTCAACTGTCTTACACGCAACTCATAACAAAATTTTTCATCAAATGCATTCTTGTCACATTCAACATCCCTTGAGTTAAAACTTACCGTCTCTCCAAACTTTGTTTCATACAGAGCTCAACTGAAGGTTTATAAATGCAACATGTGAAGTTGCTCATTGTAAAGGAAAGCTGGACCCAAAAATTGCCTTTTGTTGATGCATCATATGCTAGCACCAGCAGGCAATTTGTTAATAGATGTGTCATAGTAATTTCACTTAAATATATCACAGTACTTAACATGTCCTGCTTTTAATTTGCTGGAACACGTCACTGTGCAAAGAAGTTTGAATATTTGAAATAGTTTCCCCCACACAAATTATTTTCTGAATCGAGCTTCCTGCCAAAGTGATAATATCTTAAATAGTTTCCCTACCCGAATTTTCTAAATTGAACTTCCTGTCAAAGAGAAAGTTGAAATTTTATAAGCTAATGAAGCAAACTGATTAAACCTGTCTTATACGAAGATGTAAGCATAACCTTGGGCAAAATATAAACATTCTAACACAATCATCCAACAGGATACTGGGTTGAACAAAGAAATTCAAATTACAACAATGTATGGGGTAATTTTGCAAGTACTTTGTCAACTTGCAACATATCTCAGCTGCTTTCAAAGGTATTTAGACAGATCACTTTGTTGTATAAAACTGAGACGGAATATGCCATACCTTCTGCTGAGTTCCAGAGGCCGTCCATCTTTGAACCAAGTCAACGTTGGCTTAGGATATGCACTGATCAATGCGGACAATGTGACAACATGTGCTGAATGGAACACCTCCACTTTCTTGTGCACAGCGGTCAGGCTTATGTATGACTTTTCTGTAAATGGAAAATATCCAAGCAAAATGGCTTGATTTAAAAGTGATATTAAATCTGAAATTGATGCTGAACCAATTTCAACAAGTTTCTGAATTCACAAAATTTACTAAAAATTCCACTTCATTTTAAATTTGGTAACTGCAGACTTCTTGTCGCTAAGCCATAATCATACCAACACTACAAGAGATGATGAGAAATGCATGAAAATACAGGATCACACCAATGAGGTGAGATTTTAGATTCAGATCCGTCTGCCTACCATGAACAATGAGGTTTAGCTCCTTGCGAGTCCTTCTATTAAAGCCGTCCATAGCTGTACAGCAGTGCTTTCCTGCATCAGACTTGTTTACAGCTAGAATCACCTTTTCAGCTGTGACCTCATCGACGGTAATACTATGACCTCCAATACCAATTGACTTTTTAATTCTTCCAGAAGTACTGCTCGAACTCGTCCAGTTGTCTGGCAACTGAAATATTTAGTAACACTCAACAATTTATTTTATTTTATAATTGCTCGCAAGTTTCAGACTATCATCTTTAATCTGCTGCAGAGTTTCAACAAATAACACAAAAATAGTATTCAAACTCTACTGTTGTGAATTATGAAAATCTGGTAGCAGCAATAACTGATTTGCACAGAACATCTTCATGAGAGACTTGCACAATAATCACAGATCCGAGCAAACAACAGAACACGAGTATCAAGAGAAGTGCTTTCAAACGCTTGTAGAATAGAAAAAAAAGAAAAACCAAGACGCTCATGATGTCATAGAATGGATGATACTGAGGTACTCAAAGACCTACGATAATGTAACGTGATTTAAAACATTATAGCGTCACTCGCAGCAGTGACCATTCGGTGGCATTTCCAATGCAAGTAGCCTACCCCGAGAGAAGAAATAGGTTAAGAATTAGCGTGCAATTTCACACGGACATCAAGATCTTGTTCATTAATTGACAGTCATGCAATTCTTCACCTAATGAAGTTGAACATTGCCAAAACATAGGCTCACTTCCAATCAGACTGAATTATCAACATCAGCTTCAGTCTTTCACTCAGATTATATGTAAATTAAAAGTATTTGCAACGTTCGTGCTTCTCCTACATGACAATGATTCTTATAATCAATAATCAATATATTGAAGTACGATTGATTAGCATAATCTGAAATGAAATTCTGAAAGTATGCAATGAACGACGACATACTGGGGGACAATTCCAGCTGAAGTGAACTGTGGAATCCATCTGGAATTGTGCCACACAGCTGAACTTGACCGTTTCTCCAACAAGTGCCTCTGTGTGGTCAGCAGTTAAGACGACTATTGGTGGAAATCGTGTCGCGGCTAAAAAAAATTGCATCAAACCTGAAATTTACGAACAGTCACCTGGTTTCGTCATGAAACGAATATACATAATTTTATACATATATAATTATATATATATTCATATTACCGTATATAAACAGGTATTTGATGTAGTTGGTCCCTCCATTTGGAATGTCTTTCCTCCCGCACAAACGGCTAAACAAATGACTCATTTTTTTCTCATCTGTCTCTCGCTCTCGAAGGGCATTTCTTCCCATAGGAGTTTTTCGTGTTGAAAATTGTCATGAAGTCATTCTGTGAGAGGCTTAGAGGCGCTATGTAAATTTATAGATACAATACAAAATATTTATTACACAACTGCACTTGAAACTACATAAAAAGTGCAAGAATATAAGAGTCACTGATGTTCCTCTTAGCAACAACAATGCACATGACTGAGAGTATCACACATAGTGCAGCCTGTGCACAAAATTTTCATTGCTCATTGTAATTGCAATCGAGCAGATCTACGAAAATGCCACTTTACTTAGAAGTCAACTTAATATGTACTTGAGGCTTCCAGATTGGTACTGCGCATGTGGGCACCACCAAAATGCCTTGCCGATTACAGAATGGAGTGACTAGAGAGCAAAGAGACTGTGGTACAGAAGCAGAGTTTTTTTAATACCTACTTTGGAGACAAATTGTTCTCCTTTTCATTACCTTCTTCTTGGATAGCATGGTTATTGGGGATTCAATGGGGGAACTTTGTTTTTTTTATCACCATTGCTTTGGTGTCCCTGAATTGATCATTAGGCTGAATCTTCTACTAGTTTTTCCCACCTGCACTGTAATTGCCTAAGGCCCTCAAATCATACTTCAATGCACTGTAAACTGACAACTTATCACAAGAAGGAAGATAGCACATGCTATTGAAACTTTCTGCATATAAAAATGGGATGGAGAAATTTAACATAGAAATGATCAAAGACATTGGGCAATGTAGCCATCACATCTTGACAAACTCAAACTCAGTCAGCTGGCAGCTCAAAAGTGCAGGTTTCAACTTCCAGTCATCTAGTCTGGAGTATGATCATGGATTACAGTTTTGGCATGCGTATACTTCACCATCCAACCAACCCGCTCCACCCAATCACCCTCCATCTCAGTCTTTCTTGACCTCGGTCACTACTCATTTCAAGTTCTCCAACGAAGCCATATCCAACATTGCTCTCTGAAATGACCTTAATACAATCTTTCTGAATTTCGCACTTGTTAGTTTTAGATTCTTATACCATTATTGCCAATCATTCATCATCATCTTCATCGCCAGCTCCCCAACTCTACTCCCTATCCATTGCCAAATTGGGCATTCCTCTGAAAACTGAAGTCTCATATTTTCGAGAAATCGTACCCAGACATATCTGCTCCTCCACCTTCCAATTCCTGACCCAGGCAACAACCACCTTAACAAATGCTCTGCCCCTATGTCCGTCTGGCAACTGGACTAAGAACTCCTTCAACCTACTCTCATGCAGTGCTCAGGAATAAATTGCGCTTGACTTCCAAGTGGAGGCTTTAAAAGTTTGGAGATTACAAAAACAATACAGTGAATGCAAATGTAAATGACCGGTGCTGCTTAGACTAAGGACTTTTGAATACACCAAACTTTTTTTATATATTTGCTTAACTTACTTGTTTTAGAGCTCTTACATAACACAAAATCACAAACAATTAAACATTGCCAAAAAAGCAAAGACTATTGAACTTACCAGTAAAAAGTATTATTACCGATTCTACGGTTGTTTTGTCACCAAGTACTGCCTGACACAGAAACTGTTCACTGAAGTAGGAGGTTGCAAAGAGCACTGTAAATCCAGTTTTTGAGTCAAAGGTTAAACGCGGTCCCAGTGGAACCAGTTCACGCTGCGGTTTCACTTTAATCAGATTAGCCTGAGCAATTGGGTGAGTAAGACGACAGGGAATTGTCACATTCTTTCCTTCTGATACCCTGATAAAGCTTGGCACTCTCATTGGAACCAGTAATTTCATGCCATCTGTAATGTAAACAAATGTGGATGATCAACCAGTTAATGAAGAAACGGCTTCCCTACTGCTCCAATCACTATATTCAGTCAAAAGCATAAGATTAATAAGCTGCTCAACACAAATGCAGAAATAATAACATTAACAATAATAACAATATTTTTGAATAATAAAAATAATAATACTAATGAAATCGATGATTAGGGTCATTCTGAACTCGTTTTTAAACAAGTAGTTAGTAATTAAGTCTCTGACAAATTATAAATACCTTGGGGCATAAAAAAAATAATGATAGCAATAAAAAAATAATAATAAAAATAATAATAATAATAATAATAATAATAACGTCTGTCCACTTGCATTCAACGCTACAACTTGGTCGCTTTCAAAGGCACTTTTGCCTCACACCCTGAAGACGAGGCCTGACCCACCAGACATACACTCTTCATATAATAATAGTCCATAAGTCCCTGGGGGAATGAAGTACCTCAGGGCATTAAAAAAAAAAAAAAAAAAAAAAAAAAAAAAAAAAAAAAAAAAAAAAAATAATAATAATAATAATAATAGCCTAATAATATTCCCGCAGTGCGTTTGCAGGCGGTTCAATAAAGCACATACTTACTTACTTACTTAATAATAATAATAAGTTATTAATTATAATAATAATAATAATAATAATAATAATAAGCTAGGACATTGAAGGCCTATATGTCTAAAATGTCTATTGCACGACGGTGTTAAAGATTAAAATTCAGTTAATCAAAGCTACTCACCATAGACATATATGTAAATCCTTGATTTGTATTCTGCAAGTAATGTATTATTGGAATAGATGCAAGAGTAGAAACCAGTATGTGATGTCACAAGCCGAGTTAATTCCAAGACACTTTCATAACGCTCCGATGAGTTTCCTGTTTGGTTATAATGAACAGTGCTGCCAACCCTTGATAAGCTCTGTAATTTAAAAAAATATTTAATTTTAACTCTAATAAACTTTTAACACGAGCAAAAGCAAAGATGCATGGGAAACCAGGGTAGCTCGTCATTAAAAGGCTACCAAGCAACGGAAACATGAGAATGTAAAAAACACAAAACAAATACAAAGCAGTGCTTTTCACAATACTAAAGCATAATATTCATTCATTACGGAGATTTATATAACGCCCCCTTAAGATGACTACTCAGGAGCGCTCCCAATCCAACTCCACCTGACAAGGATGGTTTTAAGGCTGCGACAAAATGCCTAATATTTATGAGTAGGCATAAGGTGCAAAGACCATGGGAGTCCATTCCATACAAAAACAGAGTCTGGAATATACATAATGTCTTTTATAAGCTTACCATTAGAACGAACTGCCTTCGAAACCATGGCATTTTAGTAATAACTTTTTAAAAAATCTGTTTCAGAAAGGAAGAACCTGACGAAACTGTTTAATTATGCAACACCATATCCATATGCGCTCAGTCAGGAGATGCGATGCTCATGTCTTGCGTTGCATTTTCCCCCCACGGATTCGACCATGCTACAATCTTCGTCAACGACTACACGACTTCTCACTGCCTGCAAAAGACGACTGCAATTTCATCCCTTGTATATTATACCGACGAGAAGAAAAATCACACACCTTATCTTTATATGCCTGACTAACTGAATGACCGTTACTAAAGATTTCATTTCAAATGCTTTTTTCTGTTTCAAATTTTCTATATCTCTTGCTGTGTGTCACTTGGTTTTTCTATTAAACGAATATATATATATATATATATATATATATATATATATATATATATATATATATATATATATATATAAAGGCAGTATAATTATAGTACCTCTAGTGGTATAGAGACACTAGCATCAGCTGGACTGCTTGAGCTTATTGGGACTAAGAGTTTCAAACACAATAGACAGAGATGATGCTGCATACATGTATATTAGGCTATATCACTGCTGAAGTTTGAACTCTGCTTAATGCCATTGAATAATATCCAGTGGAGGTGCCGTCTAAACATGGCTTGCCAGTTTCAAAAAATAACTTTAAACATGACTTCTGATTTCTGAATCCTGAGAAATATTAATTTATTAATTGGAATGTTCAGACAAACCAGACCAGCATTCATACTTGGAACTAATACACTGAATGACATGGACGACAAACACAAATGATGATCCTATTGTTTCATATAATTATATTCACTATAATTTGCTAATTATGCAGTTAGTAATTACTAGCCTACTATATCTGCTGTATGCGATCATTGTTTATTTCTTCACTACAATGAATAATTATAAAGTTATTAATTAGTACAATTGTTACTTTGGTGGCGTGTCTAATCGCTATTGACGTTCAAAACAGAACAAATAGGACCAAAGGATTAACTTGATATCATCGGATAAATTGATAAATTGAAATTGCAGGTGAGTAAGAGCAATTGCATTGTTGTAAACAAAACAATAATGTCATAGTGGAGTACAGCAGCAGCAGCAGCAGCAGCAGCAGCAGCAGCAACAGCAGCAGCAACAGCAGCAGGAGGATGTTGTGCGCTGCTTCAGATATAAAATGAGGAGAGAGAGAGAGATGGGGAGACAGTAGTCAACCCATTTCAGGCGGGATCAGTAAGGAACGGTCTACTCCTCCTACAGCAGACACGGATCTCCAATGTTCTCCAACAGGAACAAGTCACTTATCAACAGGATGCACTAAGTGACAGGTTCAGCACTGCCGCAGCCGCAGCAGCAGCAGCAGCAGCAGCAGCAGCAGCAGCAGCTGTAGGGTCCTTGATAAAACTCCAACACGTGTATCAACCCCTCTCACAACGACAGATTTAAGATCTGATTGACATGAAATGGTCCGCTGGTGGGTTGGTTGGGGGAGGGGGGTGAAGAGGGAGGCTGATTCTGAAGGCACTCGCCTGAATACCTCTGGTTGATCTGAGGGGTTGGCCCACATATTTGAACAGATTGCCTTTGATATGTACAGCTTAAGAACTGCATTTCTTGCTCAGAGTGTAGTCTATGTGTCCTAAAGGTGAGGTATTCCGTTATTTTGTTCAATACACTCCTCGTCATCAAGACCTTGAAGACCTTAGATCCACCTTGACCCTTTGAACTTCTTGAACTTTTTTAAGAGCCGCGTAAACATGCAGTTTACATGTAGTTTTGCATGGGGACAGGTTGGATCAAATAGCTTGGTGATGGGGAGTGTATTGCATACATGTTTTCAGCTCTTGCAGGAAGACATTCTTTTGATTATGCACAATCTCCTCAAAGACATTCTTTTGATTATGCACAATGTCCTCAAAGACATTCTTTTGATTATGCACAATGTCCTCAAAGACATTCTTTTGATTATGCACAATGTCCTCAAAGACATTCTTTTGATTATGCCCAATGTCCTCAAAGAAGTGCATGAAAGTCGTAACCAACAGCTGTTTTCAATTATTAATGTTCACTGGGCATGATAAAACTTTGACCTGTCTTGACTCTTGACCAATCATTGACCTTGATGTCTAGTAAATTTTCAGATTTAAGGTTACAAGAAATACCATGCCATATCATTTAACAAATTATGATGTAAAAAATAGCAAAAATCTTTCTATTACTTCACAAAGATGCTGCTTGCATGTTTCTTTAGCTAATCTATACAGAAAATATCTGTTGAGCAGAATTGGTTGAAATCTTTCATATATATTTAACTGGCTCCAATCATGTTTGGCTGTCAATTATATCTAATACTCAGAGGACAGGAGAACCTCTTAAACGCTCATAAATTAGTTATATGTAACAATGTAATTTTCTGTGCACCAGCTTGAGTGCTAAACGAATTATGTTTCCAGGCGGCTGCACAAGGAACTCATAATAGGCTATGACATGCAGAAGTGAAAAACTGAAACATTACATAATGTAGCGCGCAGTGTTTTCGGATCTCACACCGTTAGACATTACATAATGCTCATAGAGTAAGTGTGTATCTGTAACAGAATAGGCTTCAGCACTGTACAAGAACAATTAGATTTGATATTTGCTAAAGATGGGCTGAATGACTTTCGAGGGATACTTAGAATTGAAGTTGAAGTAGAAGTAACATTGGTGCCCTTGTAGCAGTATGGCCTCGCTGTGGCACCTTATAAATTGTCGTTATTATAATGGGTGTGGGTCTGTGGGAGGTAAAAAAAGGTAAAGAAGAAAAAATCGTTCTGCCGATTTTAAGGAATTATGTCACTTGCCACTTGCTGAATCCACTACATTTATGTGAAGCAAAACTTATATCAAATATTACAATCAGCACAATTTGAGGAAACACAAAAATTACATCTTTAAGATCCAGTTAGAATTATATTCAATAATATTATTCATGTTATATCTCTTCAGATTCTCATCTCTCGTCAAGAAATAAATTGTTAAAAACCCTGTGGGAAAAGATGAATCAAGGACAGCACAGTGGCAACGCGACCACCCATAGAAGACTGTATCTAGGTCCCGGCACAGATTGAAGTAAGTTTAAACTTATTGGACTCCTGCTGTATAAAAGATTGCTTCAACATCTGGACACTAAATGAAAAACCTAGTCAACCATCAGACTATAACACTTCATCATTTAACCAGATAAATATCCTTGGATCATTGAACATACAAGAATTACGTAACTACATGTAACTGATGTTCAGTAACCCAAAGGTTTGACCATTTAATAGACCCTGACCATTACACTGGACCACTTAATCTCAAACCAAAAGCATTATATTTTTATGAACTGCATAATAAAACTAATTCATAGCTTGAAAAACTCAAACTTGTTGGTTATTTTTTAAAATAATAATGCCTTTAACTGAGTATTTTGAACCTGGAACTCAAGCACAAAACCACCACAAGAACTATGTCAGAGAGGCAATTCAGATGCCATGACTATTTCAACGACCTTTCCTTTCAGGGCTGAAAGGAAAAGTCTTTGAATTGGTCCTTGCATCTGAAGTGGCTGGCTCTCTGGCCTAATTCTTGTGATAGCTACTAGAGATACTGAACCAAGAAAAAGAAACACCAAAAAAGCCTAAACTGTGGGAAAGATAAAAATAATAAGAAAGTGACAAAATAGTGACCAAAAAGTTGGCAGCCCACTGAGTAGATAATTAAGTTAAGTTGACCTACTTTGAAGACGTCACACTTCTAAGAATCACGTTTATAATCCGAGAAAGGAACAAGAAGCATACACAACATACAGACCAACACTGATCCAACAGTTTGGTATGTGAAGTTCATTGTTCAAAAGTAATTTAAAATCTCTATGTACAAGAAAATAATCGAGAGCCAATGGCAATACAAAAAATGCTAGCCTAAAACATGAATTCTAAGAAAGCATAAACATTAAAAAACATTTTGCATCTGTGGTTTTTAAGTAGGATTTTCAAGTTCTTGGTTTTACATTAGGTCTACAGGCCCTACACACGTCATGGCTCATTAACAGCACTTTTGAAGATATTAGCTAATATAGTTTGGTATATTCTCAATGTTACATTCTTAAACATAACCACTGTGTATTATTTTCAATTTGAAAGACTGGCCACTGTGGAAATGTGTTTCTATGGTGATCCAGAGTCTTCCAGAGATAACTAAGTAAATACCAGTGGAGTTCTGGAG
This sequence comes from Lumbricus rubellus, assembly GCA_945859605.1. Lineage (NCBI taxonomy): Eukaryota > Metazoa > Annelida > Clitellata > Crassiclitellata > Lumbricidae > Lumbricus > Lumbricus rubellus. Next base: position 35,674,622 of record OX243812.1, read on the forward strand.
AGGATTCTATTTATTGTGTAAGGTCATGGAGAGAATTGTGTAAGGTCATGGAGAGAATTGTTAAGGATAACATAGTTGAGCACTTGAATGTACATGATATTATAAAAGGTAGTCAACATGGATTCACTAAGGGACGCTCGTGTTTGACAAATCTGTTGGAATTCTTTGAAGTGGTCTTTGAGAAGTTAGATGAGGGAAAGCCAGTGGATGTGATTTACCTAGACTTTGCAAAGGCATTTGATAAAGTGCCCCATAAAAGACTAGTTAAAAAGTTGCAAGCTTGCGGGATTAGTGGGCAGGTACTCAAGTGGATTGAAAGCTGGCTTTCAGATAGAAGACAAAAAGTGGGAATAGGAGATAAACACTCTAGGTGGACAGCAGTGCTAAGCGGAGTGCCACAAGGATCAGTGTTGGGGCCACTGTTGTTTGTACTTTTTATTAATGATATAGATGATGGGATTCTATCAAAGATTTCTAAGTTTGCGGATGACACAAAATTATGTAGAGCAGTGGGTAATAAAGAAGAAGCAGATATACTACAGGAAGATCTAGGAAAAATGTTTAGATGGTCACAGGACTGGCAAATGCTTTTTAATTTGGAAAAGTGCTCAGTGATGCATATGGGAAAGAGGAACCAGGAGTTTGCATATGAAATGGGGGGTAAGGCACTGAGGGTGAGTGATGAAGAAAGGGACTTAGGAGTGATCATGCACAAGAGTGCAAAGCCTTCAAGGCAATGTGCTGAAGCATCAAAAAAGGCAAATTCAACATTAGGCATGATAAAAAGGACAATAGTTACTAGAGATAAGGATACAATACTGAGGCTATATAAATCACTGGTTAGGCCACAGCTGGAATACTGCATTCAGGCATGGAATCCATACTTAAAGCAGGATATTGAAAAACTGGAGAAAGTGCAGAGAAGAGCTACGAAGATGATTTGGGGTTACAAAGATATGAGCTATGAGGAGAGGTTGGAAAGGTGTGGGCTAACAACACTGGAGAGACGGAGGAGCAGAGGAGACCTAATTGAAGCATACAAGATCATTACTGGAAAGGAAGCACTATGTTGGGAGAAGTTCTTTGTATTAGCACCAAACAAAGCAACTCGGGGTCATAGGTACAAATTATTTAAGAAGCCGAAAGGATCATTAGGGCAGAAAATTTTCAGTGCTAGAGTTGTGGACATGTGGAACGGATTGGGGGACAGCACTGTGTCGGTGGACACGGTCACAGCATTTAAAAGGAACCTAGGAAAATTGGGGTATTAAAAGTTCCAGGTCAATTTTGCAGTGGTTCTAACACAGGCCTAGTGTCTTCTGAACCACTTAAAACCCATGTTATGTTATGTTATGTTATGTTAAAACTACTGGATTGTCAATTTGTCATGGTCAGTTTATCTGGGATGTATTCACCAACCTGAATTGGGAATGCTGCAATGCTTCTTGTCTGCACCCAACTGAGAGATAAAAATACTTGCTTATTTAATATTTTAAGGACAAGGACTATTGTATCAACAGTAGCTTTTATCAACCCTCGTATGTAAAAGGTTAAGATCTACTTATCATTAAGAAAGACTGACTGATAGAACTTAGAAAGATAGTACTTTAGAAGTGTCTAGATGTTCGAATTTTTAGTTTTATAGCCTTTCCATTCTGGCTGCCATGGACTCGACGTGTGGAGTGTATGTGCGTACAAACATTCGGTCAGTGTTCATTAAAAAATGCACTGATTCGTCAAAACGCTTTGGGAAGCTAATAAGATCTAGGAACCATCAAATTAGTTTGATTCAAATCATAAGGATGCTGGCAACAGATCCTAGCAGTAGTCTCTCGCTCCAATTGCGCTCAATTACGTTCAGCGTGAAACATGCTGGCGGAACTTTATACCGATTGTCTGCAAAGCTGTTGGAATCGCACGTTTATTGTAATCGCATAATAGTCGGACAGTTATTTGGTAACTGTTTAGTCTGTCCAGAGTTGTGTTGTTTACATAAAAAATAATCTAAGGTTACAAAATGACTTGATAAGAATTACTTCCGAATTATTCTGACAGGACATTAATATGACAAATTAGTTCTTTGTATCTAGTCATTCAACTGCTGTTCAGCATTTTAATGGTTTATTTTGTAATACTGCTTTTGTTATGGATAGAGATTGGGCACATTTACATGTATGTCTAGATTGAGTTCATTTCTCAGGCAATTTGATGGCCTCATTCGACAATCATCATTAATTTAACTAAATCACCACCATGAAGTCTGAGAAAACTTGGAAATGGAACACAATAACACTTGTCATGATGGCTGGTCACACATTATCCCGATGACAATGTTGATTGGTTATTACAATAAATGCTACATATACACTGTCTTCACGCTTTATGCCTAGGGTTTACTAAGAATTCGTTTTGTCACAGCCTCCTTAAAACCGTCCTCTTCAGCCAGGGTCGGGCACCAGCCAGGGTCGGAAGCACTCCTGAGTAGTAACCTTTAAAGGGTGCTATACAAATTTCCATATAATGAATGAATAAGTGCTATGCTAAACCATAGGCGCAACCACCCTATGGGACCCACGGGATGCGTCCCTCCCAACTTTTGAGAGGCTTGGGACGGTCCCTCTTAACTTTTGCCACCGACTGCTGCTAATAGCCGTCTCAATATAGATTAGCACAGTGGTTCCCAACCTTTTTGGACCTTAGGGCCACTTTTTCTAAGTTGGAGGACAAGCGGGCCACTTTTTCATAGTTAAAGAACAATAGGGGCCACAATGCTAAAATATACTTAACTAAAAGCATATAAAATTGTTATAATTGATTCAAAATAGAATGTTTAATGTTAATTATAGACGTCAAAATAAAATAATTTGTAATATAAATAATTATGTGTTATAATAGTTATACCCTGACAAAATTGTCAATTTTTTCTATATTTTGTTGATTCTTCGAGAGATAAGGGCCGTTTTTGAGGCCTGGCGGGCCATTTCTTTAGGCCTGGCGGGCCACTTTTGGCCCCCGGGCCACGGGTTGGGAACCGCTGGATTAGCATATTAAGAACATAGTTTCTTAGCATTAAGGCTGAGTCAAGACGGTTTTAATCCTACCTGTAGACCTACATCTTACCCTGACAGTGTTGGCGTCTCTCACAGATAGCACGTGAAACTGTTGCTAAGTGTGAATCACGGAAACTGATATTTGGTGATATTAAGTGACTCTTGAGTCTTGAGTTTCTTTCAGTAGGCCTATTTTCGTGTCTGGTTTTAATGGGGTTTTTTCCAAATGCAAAATACCAGCTCATTTGCAGTCAAATGTGCCAGAAATTATCATTATATCTGTATATAGGATCAATTTTGTTAGGTTTTGCTCAATTGCTTTTTTATATTCTTACTGTTTGTTACTGTGGTAATGTATGTATACATCAAGGGCATATATTTAGGGAACAGCAGGGGAACGATCCCCTTCAAATTTTGTGGTGGGGACATAGGTGCTTATATCCCTTCCCCAATATTTCAGAAGTATTTCATAAATATCATCATAAGTTTTTGCCTTGTAATCCACTGCTTATCCATAATGAGCAATTTTGTTAAGAGGACAGCTTAAAATGTCCACTAAGAAACTTTTTTTAAATTAAATAATGGGAGGTGACATTTATTGAAATCTTAAACCACGTATTTGTGCAACGAAATCATGAGAAATTGTTTTTAGATGGCGGTTTAACAAATCTGAAAAATTTTCAACATTGGAGGGGACACATTTGAAGTCTTAAAACTTAAACCACAACTATCAACTCTGAAATTATTGATCAATTTCGTTCAAATGACAGCCTAAGATGCTGCCATTGCAGTTTTTAAAGTAAAATTTTTATACAATTGGCAGGATATATTTATTGAAGTCTTTCAGCAATTAAATTAAGAGACATTTGTTCAGATGACAGCTTAGGAATTTACCAAATTTACATTGTAGAAATTTAAAAAAAAATTAACAATCGCACAAAACGTTTTTGAAGTCTAAAGCCATGACTATCAACACTGAAATGATGAGCAATTTCTAAAACGGCAGCCTAAAATGCTACCACTGCAGTGTGGAAATTTACAAAATGTTCAAATTGGGAGTGGGCACATCCCCCTTGGGCCCTTCCCAAAACTCTCCCCCTACTCGGCGGTAGGCCGGCGGGTTAGGGGGTCGCTGGGTGAGTGGGATTGGGGAAAATAAGTGGGGTAGGGAGTATGAGTGAACATGGTCTGAAGTGAGGGTGGGGAAGTAGTCAACTGGCTGGGAACGAGGCGAATCCTAAATTTTCCGGGCAATGCCGGGTACCCCAGCTAGTAACATATATGATTGAAAAAAGGAGAGCAGTCCCATAAGCTAGTCTTCACGCAGCTGTTGGTATGAAGTGCTAACAACTTCATTTTCTAAGCCTCTTCATCTGAGGACAGGTGGCTCTCATTTTCACACACACACACACACACACACACACACACACACACACACAGTGTACAGTTAGTGTACTCATCATAGCTGAGCTTGCTAGGGCACACACACACACACACACACACACACGCGCGCGCGCGCACGCACCTCCCCCCCACACACACATGAACCTCTGACCTCTTGATGAGTATCTGAACCTCTGGCCTCTGCATAGACAGTCCAGTAGGTTAGCCACTATACACTATCCAGCACCCATAATGGATGATGCAAAACAATCAGCTATTGTTACCATGGCTACACCAAGCATGCAGCAGGGCCTGATGTGGAACAAAGCAGAGGGTGAGAGGTGATTGGCATCAGCTGATAGATAACTTGGGTCATGAACCAACAGCCAGGTCTTCGAGCTTTCATCACTTGCTGATCACGATCACAGTGGTGCATTTTCATAATTCACTGCGTCCACAATTCAATTCAAAATGGCCGCCTTCTTCTTTCGCAGACTGACATATGGGACAGCTATCTTAATCAGTTTGAGTGCAGAGCTTTCGAGGTAGAAATAAAACTCTCAGCATGGTGTCACCACCATCATCACATGACCACCATCTGATGTATTTCATAATACCGACGAGACGTGGCAAAGCTGTCCAGATATATCTACGAGCAAACAGACGAATCATGGCAGAGCACCGAAACCGCAAAGCTGACATCTAATGCAGCCACACATTATAATGCGATGCCTGAAAGTATTAACATTTCTCGAAATGAAATCGCACCACATACCGGAGCTGGATTCATTTGTGGGTAATCCCATGTCACTGGCTGATCTCCAGTGCATCTCAGCGTGACGTTACTTCCAGACATTACGTTCAATTCTGTGCGGTTCGGACTGATGTTGGGAAACGGAACATTTCTGCTGGATAAACCTGTAGTGATAAATGAGTGCATCGCATGATATTCTGCTAATTAAAGATCAAAGCACACTGTTAAAATAACATGCAAAAAACATATGCACAAACAGGTCAGGGGTAAAATTCGGCCTATTCTTCAATCTCGAAACTTTTTCGTTGTTATTCGAAATTTAAATCTGTAAACTTAGTCATATTAACCCTTTACCAGTTCATTTTTAAATTCTAAGCCTGTTTTCAGCGGATATTCTCGGGGCAAACGGTAAAATATTAAACAGAGTTATCCCTATTACCAACAGTCCATAGAATTCTGGGATGTGCAAATTGTACTTGTATTATTCAGAATAGTAGGCCTAAGCACAGCTGGCTCATAAAATTTTCTCAGTCCGATTCAACAATGCTCGTAATTTGGCAGTGCCAGTTCCAAGCCTGCACAAAGGAGGAGGGCAACTTTAATCATCATGTTGTTAAGCAGCAACAAGCTGTTGTGACGTCTAAGTGCAAGAATCCGCTGTTTAATCTCTCAAAAGCTGACGATTATCAGCTCTAGAATTCACTTGAATCCCTTTCAGCAGCCAACTCATGATTCTGTAGCTCCTCTCAGATTCAGACTTTTTGTCTGAGCACGCATTTGCTTTTTCTTTTGTTGCCATGGTAACTCGTCTGACAGGTTGAGTAATGTGACTTTTGAGCTTACAAACACAACAGACATTTAACTCTTAATATAATATATTATTATAATTATTGTAGTACCACTCTTCTACTTAAACGCTGCATTAATTGTGTAGCCTACACAAAGCCCTACATTAATTAATCATACAAGCAATGCTAAAAATAGATTTAATAAGCAATTAAGTTCGTTACAAATTGGCAACTACAAGCCTTATCAACCTAACCAGCTCATCAAATTACTTGTTACTTACTTATACTATTATAATTATATACTCTGAATATATAAGTATGTACGCCGTTGTATGGTAACTATAACATCAACACTAACAATTCTACACACCTATTTACATATTATTAAGTCTCTTACAATCCTATATACTTCTTATGTCAGACCTCTGCTGAGATATATTCTCATATAACCTTATTGCATCCGTTATTGTAGTTCACCTTCATGAAATAATCCTGCACGGATATCTCCATCTCATCCCCCCTTGCATTTTTCATTCTTCACTCTCTGATGTATTGTAAGCTGCAGTGGTCTGCCTGGATCACAAACTAGGTCCAGAGAAAATATCTGTCTATTTCTCTACTGTACACACTATGACTACGCCCATACACTCCCTTTCTTTTACTGAATTTCCCCTCTCCTTTGTCCAATAACTTCCGGTTTGCAAAAGGGACTGGGTGATTTAGAGTTTTTAGACCACCATGGTTCTACATCAGAACACATCTAAGTCTTACTCCTGAAAAATCTGTCTGAATAATATACTCCTAATTTAAATCAGGCACCTTCAAAATTAGTGTCCTTGTTAACACCTTCTTTAACCCTTTAAAAGCTTCATAAGATCTTGGATTCCTATCATCTATCACATCATTTGGTAACTGTTTCTTTGTAAGGTCAGAGAAAGGCCACAAGTTCAGCAGAGTGAATATAATTTATTATATTATAAACTTTCTGTAGTAATTTTCAACCCTAAAATAGCTTCTCACTTGCTCCCTAGTCTGCAGCTTTGGCATAATTATAATCAACAGTTTTCAACTGACTCTCTTAGGACATGTGTCATTATCTTTAAGCATAAGTCCCACAACATCCATCTTTCCATAACCTAATGACGATTTCCTAGATTTCAACGTAAGTGAGAGCTTCACACGCTCTCTCAAAGAATTCTCCAAATGTACCTAAATACTCTTCCATCATTTCGCATGAACCAATGCATCATCGACATAACTCTTGAGATTCTTCGTTCATATAGGATCTTCCTAATTAAACAATTATGGCTCAACGTGCTACTGACCAAAACAAATGGCAAGACATTGAATTAAACATTTCACTTGCACAAATAAATGTACTAAAATCTCTTCAATTCCTCTTGCATCGTTATCTGCCAATAGAATAATAATAATTCCTAATAATTAGTGTAAAATGTTTCATCTCCTTACATTTTATTTTATTGCCTATCTAATAACCTGACTATCTAGTTAATTATTTATTTGCATAAGCAACTTACATTATCTACTCAAGTTCCTTTGCTAAAAAATTCACTATTGCAGTCTTATTTAGATGTACAGAACAACCCAACTTCTTCCTTTGATGTAGTGCCTGGCTTCAACACTGTTATAGCAACATCTTAGCACAAAAGTGACTACACCACATGAAGTATTTTTTTCCATAACTAATACCACTCAATTAATCTCTTTTTACATACTCAACATATAGGCCTATATGCAGTTTGCCACTGCTTTAGATCTTCTCACACCACTTTCTTTCCAGATGATATCATGAGCTCTTTCCTTTCAGCCTATCAAATTATTTTCATTTCCTCCAGCTTTATGTTTACACATCTTTTAAACTCATTCACCTCTATAGTTCTATGAACATTTCCTTCATTCCTTTTCCCAAAATTCATATACACTCTTCTTCAGACCTGACCATTTATTTTTTTATCCATGCCTCCTTCTCCCCTGTATTCTGACTATTCTCCAAACACTTTGCTTTCAATAACTGAATTAAATGTTTACCTGAATCTGCATCTTAATTTGGATTAAAATATAATTCCTGTATTTTCTATGCATACATTTACACAAGGGACTTCCTTTTCAACTGACACTTTCCCAATTATAATTATCTCTCCAATTGTATCAACCAAACCTTTCACATTCTTTTCTGTAATTCTTTCTTTATCAGCGAATTCAGCATACTTATTCCAAAATCCAGATTTCTTAATGATATTACGGTTTACATTAAAATTGAGCACCTATCTAATTTAAGAGGTCTGTAGCTCTTATTCTTCTTCGTCACCATTTATGTTCAAATTGCAGCAGATTTCTGATCACTGCTTTCAACTTGGCCTGTAATGACCTCATGGTCGTACTCTGTGACCTCATATTCGTACTTAGCAAATCAAATGTCTGTACTTCTAAGTCAGTGTATAACTGTATATAATACTCTTGTCTATCTATAATCTATATATCTCTCTTATTTTCAATAGTGAATTTTATATTCATCATCATGCTTTCACAGAACTCTGTAGTTTTATTTTATCCTTCCTCAACAGATCCTCAAGTCCATTAATTTTCTTATAATAATTGGCTTCACTGGATTATCCATTACTACGTTGCTACTACCTTCCCAGTGTAATAATCATTCCTCACATTAACACTGGCAATGGGGGAAAACGTGTGCTACCATCTATCGTAGCTCCCTTCCCATCAAACCTGACTTTCTAGTGATGTCAGAAAATAATTAGCTTCACTAACCTTAAATTAATTGGTTTTCTTTGGTCATGTTATGCGTTCAAATGGTTTGGAGAAAGATATGATGCTGGCATGCGGAGAGGGAAGGAGAAAACAAGGGCGACCAAGGAAAAGGTGGTTGGACGAGGTTCAAGAAACAACAGGAATGAATCTGGAACAACTAAGAGAAGCGACATCAGAAAGAAGGCAATGGAGAAGGCTGACCATGACGATCGCTAGAGTTCAACGAACTGACAGCACAAGGTGTGAACCTTAAATGCACTTAAGTACACTGGTGCAAAACAATATACTTGAGGTTTCAATGAACTGAAGTCCTCAGGAACTATAGGCCTAGTGATAAAAACTAACCTCCTGTTGAAATCTAACTTCTCAATTAGGCTAATAGATCGATAACTTACCCCTTCCGCTTTCTTCCCAGCTCACTTCCAGGGGTGCCTTGGCTCCTCTTTTCACCCCAAAGATAGATAGGGGCGAAATTTATGTCGGTGTGCCAAATTTGTATCTTTAGTGTCAACAGAGGGGCCATGACTTCCCTTGCCCCATCTGTACAATTATCACCTTTGATAGTTTTATAATTAAGGCAGCAATGTAATGCCTGGGATTTCATTTGATTAAGTCCTTGAATGATTCATCGAGTGAATAAAGTAATCATAATTAATGTTGACACTGATGAGCATTTATGGAGACTTAGTGACAATGATGGCTATTTTTAATAGGCCATCTGTTAACACTCTGAGGGACATATATTCAGAAGAAGTGAATCAGCTTCTGCGCATCCTAAATCTGCTCAACAAGAATTTAGGTGATATCTCGAAGGTATTTCCATTCAGGGAGAATGTATGAACTCTTGTATCCCTCATGATATGACCTGGCTGCCTCTGGTTCAAGTGTGAGCCAAAAGCCGTATCATTCAAAACAAATTCTTCCTTATAACAATTTATTGAACTAAATTGACATTCCTCTAAAAAGTTGACCTATGTGTCCTGCTTAATCCCTTGCAACAGCTTTAAAGAACCGTTTAACATATATAGAAAATTGACAGACGGACAATTTACTAAAGCCAGGTGTAAAAGTGGCTGATTTAAACAAACCAAGACAATGCTAATATAGGGAACCTATGCAATTAGTTAACAACATATAGTTTTTAGCAGATATTATTACAAAATATAGTGGCTGTTAGAAATAATGATAACAAATTTCAAATGTTGTAAATGCAAACAAAAATAATGATAACAAATTTCAAATGTTGTAAATGCAAACAAAAATAATGATAACAAATTTCAAATGTTGTAAATGCAAACAAAAATAATGATAACAAATTTCAAATGTTGTAAATGCAAACAAAAATAATGATAACAAATTTCAAATGTTGTAAATGCAAACAAAAATAATGATAACAAATTTCAAATGTTGTAAATGCAAACAGAAATGAAACAAATTGATAGGTAGGTAAAATGAAAAATACGACTCCTGAAAATTTGGTATCTTTGTTTTAATATGTGCCTCCAAGTGCAATATATTATGGTCCTTTTCCTTGAGACTTTTCACAGTAATGTTCGTAAATTCAATGCGTTGACAAGACTGTATTAATTGAAAATCACTTTTAGCTGACAGTGCTGTCTCAGTGTACACAACCTTAGTCTTAAAGTGTAGGTTAGGAGGAAACTGGCCTTAAAAGATGTAAAGTGCACTGACTCAAAGATATGCCATGGTTATGGTAGATCTCATGTCATAGTAAGCCTATAGTATTGAAACCTCCTATAATAGTTGTAGTGTCTCCACTCACCAATCACACTCGTTATTGACACTTTAATGCTGAGCTGCATTGGTCTCCCAGCCAAGTTTAGTACACGATCATCGTTAAAGTGCTAATGCTTTAAATTTTACATTCATATTAACAGCAATGAGAAGAGGTCTGAGTTGTTTCAATGTATCATTTCTACATATATTTTAACTTTTTATGTTGCCAACAGATTGATTTCATCCTCAATAGTGTCCAATACTGCAGAATCAAGATAGTTCAATCTCATTAATTGAAGCAAGTCTTCAAGTCCCTCTGCTTTCAAAATACAAGAGGAAATATATAAATTTCCAAGTACAAATACATTAAATTTTAATCAAATATGCTTTAAGCCAGTTCAAAGCAATAAGCATGTAGAGTTGGTCTTTAGGCCGATAGCTTCCGGTGACTGGGAGAAGATAAATCTATGGGCAAAATTAATGTCTGCAACACCTGCACATGTTCCATTAAAAAATGCACTGCTACACTGGATATGCAAATGCTAACTGCGTATTATATGCATGCCACATAAAGGCCTGCAGTCAATAAGATGTCTTATCTGATTGTAACTTATTTTGTAAGTCTGTTATGCAAGTTGTATTGATTTTTTTTTTAAATGCATGAAGTTAAAATCCAGCTGCACAGAGCCAGATTAACCAATATGCAAACTACAGTGTATGCAAATACATAGGGCCCCTGTTGAGATGGGGCTCAGGCTAGAGTAAAAAAATTGAAAATTTTTTATTCCATCAAGTCATTCATATGAACAAATCTTTAGTTTTAAAATATCAAAATAAGAATCTGCACTGCATCAACCACCTGGCACAATGGAAATTCAGCCGTGCTACCAGCTGCCTCAATTTAATCATCTATTGTTCACTTCTACAATGTCCAAGGCATCCGTTCATCCAATAAAGTTCCAGCGTATACTTTTCACGGGACCTCTGAACAGCTAATCTGACACTAGTGTTTTACGTTATACGTATACATCCATAATCTGTAAGGGGCCGTCCATAAAGTATGTCATGCTCGAGGGGGGGGGGGGGTGGTTTAAGAAAGTGTGACAGTTTGTGACAGGGGGTCAGGCCATGTGTGACGTCACACATTTATTTATTTATTTCTAATTCTTTTTTATATTTTTTTGGTAGAATTTAATAGCTTTAAAAAAATTTCACACATTTTGTGAAACATTTGAATTAGTTTTATGTCAAAATAGCATGAAATGCGTATCCCTGAATGTGTTGTTCACGATTCCTCTTGCTAGGAGCGCTAGTAATGCTGTTGCGAAGCCTTGTTTTAGGCCCTAATAATGTATAGCCTTTCGGTGTTAATGTTTAAAAAATTTTGAAAGTGTGACGTACTTTAGGGGGGGTCCGAGATTTGTGACAGTTTGTGACAGGGGGGGTCAAAAATGGTCAAAAATAGCGTGACATACTTTATGGACGGCCCCTAACGTAACTTACTACAACATGACAACATGAAATGAGAGTGAATGAGAAGAATAGCATGTAGCATGGCAATTGCAATCGTAAGACTATTGCACCAGAGTATTTTGCAATTTGAAAGAGTTTCATGATGACTTTCCAGGTGTCATAGGAAATTTGTAGTCACACAAGTCTAGAGGTCATTTGGCTCATTTGCTAACCAGTTTATGTCCTCCACTAGTTAAATGTTAACTTCTGATTTAATATATTAGACATACTATACCAAGTTAAAAAATTCAATGCTCCCTTATGAAGTTATGAGCGCTGTATTAGAGTAGGTCATAATTATGCGTAACAGAATCATATTATTTAACTGAAGGCTATCTTCAGACCTTGGGTCCCGTGGCGTAAAAGTTAAAATTGCATCAGTTCAGTAGCAAAAATTTCTAGGGAAAATCCGATAATGTCATGATTGCATTCATCACAGTTAATCCACTTCGTGTAGCCTACCCTAACTCTATCACTGATATGGGCGCGGTGGTATAGCGGTGGCGTCGTTGCCTTGGAGCCGGAAGGTTCGAGGTTCGAATCCACCTCGCTGCGTAAGGACCTTGGGCAAGTCCTTCACTCACAATTGCTCAGCGTTTCGGCGTGAAACTCCGATGCAGTGTCCGCTCTGCGTTTTGGAGCGCCTCTGAGTAGTGAGAGCTTTAAGAGGCGCTATAACAAGTGCACAACATACAAACAAACAAACTGATGCCGGGAAACTAACAATGACTGCTATGTTGTTAATTTGACATGGTCATTGGTCAATGTGAGAAGCACCCTTTCTTTATGGGATTTCATCGCCAATTCTCAGCCGCGATTCGATAACAACTTTTTGTCCGGAGCAATAATATGGTCCGCGAGATCAACTTGAAGTAGTAAAGTAAAGACAATCATCAATCGTAAAAACGTTCGTCCATTTTTTTAATTTAAAAACATATTCATCTGCTAATTTTTTAAGAGAACAAGTAAACTCACCCGTGACGTCGACCCCGACAACCATCTGAAGCAAAACAAAGACAAGAAATCGGTGCATTTCTTGACGATCACTGGTGCATGGCACCTGCCGCACAGCTCTGGAACTTCTTGGTATTAAAGAAACTCTCTTCGACTGAATGGCTCGGTGCTTCTTAAACGAGCAACAATAGCGCTGACGACATAATCTATCGCGGATTACATTGCATAGACGAGCGATCGAAGAAATTAAGTGGTGTTCCACAGAAGGTTTGTTCTAACGTCTTGTGTAATATCCGACCCTATACTACTGTGCGTATCTAACGCAGCAACCCTCTGATTGGTCGTTAAAAGCCCGCGAAGTAGGCTGATACTCTTATGGGTCTTATTGGACACGCGCACATCGCGCAGCAGCCGATGTATGTATAATTGTATAGCCTACAGAACACGCGGATCATGCCGCGCACTGTATTCATAAACGCCGACGGCATGCATGGGAATTCATACGTAGACCTACCGCGGTTGATGCGCTTGTCTCTTAGAAGTCAGACGCCGCTTATGAGTATCTTTGACGGTAGGGTAAAATGCGCTGATGCAGGAGACACAGTAGCCTAGTGGCAGGCATGGTGAGAATTGCCGAGGGGGTGGTTTTTCAACCTCCCCAGTCTTTCTTAGAGACCCATAGTAAACTCCGTTTTTTCACACCCATTTCCAAGTTTATCATAGACCAACCCCAACCCCCAGTTATTTTTCACAATTCTCACACTGGTCCTGGCTAGTGGGGCACCGTGCACGGTTGCGGAGTGGGTGGAGTGTTTGGTCTTTAGGGCCTAATGCAGAGAACAGGGTTCGAGGCGATCGCTGTGTGATAGGCTTAAACTTTGAACAATTGAGCACTTGTCCTTTAGGCGGTTAGGTCTACACACTTTGGCCGACGATAGTTAAGCGACATTGATGTTAAGTCGTAGACCTATAATGTGTAGATGTCACAGTTGGTCTATCACTTCTTTGAGTCGTAGGCCTACGTTAGGAATTGTCTTGATGTCCCCAAATGGCCACCGTAGGTGCAGTGGTTCTACATAGGCAATAGGCTAATTAGCCAATGTAAGTTCGTCTATAATTATCGGTATGGTATGCCTACAACTCGTGCCTAAACTTATCCAATCAACACATATCATTTATATATAGACCAACTACAATTAGTCGTGTTAACTTAGGAATTCAATTGTGGTCTATTATATTAGTAGGCCTATAACTTATAAGTTAAACTCCATTGCAACTTCGTTGAGATTAGGATCAGTAGGTGTAATATTATCGGTAGGTCTATGGTATGCCTACAACTCGTGCCTAAACTTATCCAATCAACACATATCATTTATATATAGACCAACTACAATTAGTCGTGTTAACTTAGGAATTCAGTTGTGGTCTATTATATTAGTAGGCCTATAACTTATAAGTTAAACTCCATTGCAACTTCGTTGAGATTAGGTGTAGGGTTGTGGGCAGAGGATGGTGAACTGATCGAAAAGAATAGACCTACATACCGGTACAGAGAAAGAGTAAGGGAAGTGATGGAGAATAAAAAGAAACAATAAGTAGGCCATTACTATAGGAGATCGATAAAAAAAGGTACACCAGAAGGTGGTGGAGGATAAATAAGAAGAAATAGCCTATAGAAGCAGTGGCAGACAGGGCCGGATTAAGCAATGTGGAGGCCCTGTTGGAAAAAATTTTGTGGGGGCCCTGTCCGGAAAAATTTCGGGAAAATCATACCATTTCATCCGCTAAAAAAGTTGATGACCTTTTTTTATTTTTTTAATTTTTTTTTAGTCATCTGGCCAAAATTTTCGGGAAAACATACCATTTCATCCGCCAAAAAAGTTGATGACCTTTTTTTTTAGTCATCTTGCGAAATTTCGCGAAAATTTTTCGTTTCGTCGAAATTTCCCCCCCCCCCCCCAAATTTTCCCCCCATTTTCTGAGGCCCCCTAAAGTGTGGAAAGTGTGGGGCCCCTGTTCGGCCGAACATGTTGAACATGCCTAAATCCGGCCCTGGTGGCAGATCCTACAATAGTGGTGAAGGCGGAACAATAAGCAGGGTGAGAATTGGGGGGGGGGGGGGGTTCAACCCCCCAGTCTTTCTTAGAGCCCCATGTTAAAGTCAGTTTTTCACACCCCGATTACAAGTGGATAATGGTCCAACCCCCCAGTTATTTTTCCACAATTCTTACACTGACAATAAGAGAGTAGCATTGTCATTAGAAGTAGACTAAGACTTCATTAAGTAGTAGTATAGGGCTATAGGCTAGTAATAGAATAAGATGCCGAAGAAAAAGGAGGGAGGACGAGGGCGAGGAGGAGGAGGAGGAGGAGGAGGAGGAGGAGAAGAAGAAGAAGAAGAAGAAGAAGAAGAAGAAGAAGAAGAAGAAGAAGAAGAAGAAGAAGAAGAAGAAGAAGAAGAAGAAGAAGAAGAAGAAGAAGAAGAAGAAGAAGAAGAAGAAGAAGAAGAAGAAGAAGAAGAAGAAGAAGAAGAAGAAGAAGAAGAAGAAGAAGAAGAAGAAGAAGAAGAAGAAGAAGAAGAAGAAGAAGAAGAAGAAGAAGTCACAACTACTAAAGAAGAGAGAAGAAAGAGAGAGAGAGAGAAGGGGACGAGGAGAAGGTGACTGACTATAATATGATGACGATAATAATAATAATTATGTCGGACTAGATTCATGAACTGCAACAGTACTGTTAATGTTTCCTGTGGTTGTTTTGATCAGCTGACGCACGCGCCACCTCCACATAAGAACTAGTGCTCCTATTCTAATACATATATACGCATGATAAGCGATGATAGACCGACCGACCGACCGCTAGATGGCGGGCGTCTGTATTATGTCGACCGATTCATTATTATTATTATGTCTTCATCCTTTTCTAAGAAAGACCAATTATATCGGTCACTTGTCGCTTTAATTTCGCCTGATGACAGCGCAGATTTCTTTGAGCGAAATCCGCGCGGTCCTGGATCGAATTGAGAGTCACGTGACGACGTAGAATGTGTCGTCGTGCCGTCATGTCATGTCCTGACGCGTGTCATGCCTGTAGAGTAGAGACATTCATGCCTAGATCATGTCGAATATTGGAGTTGCTCCAGAGCAAGGCATTCGATTCCATTGCAAGGCCCTGGGCAAATTATTATCTTTAATCCTTGTAATTATTGTCAACAATTAAATCCTGTCGTTAGTCTATCTCCCTCCATCTTGACCTTCTGTCTCTCGGCTGCGTCTGCTTTCCCTCTCATCCAACCCCTCCGTTATTAGCTCTGCTTGTTTATTTCACATTTGTCCGTCCGTCCGTTTGTTCACCTTTAGTCCTTTCCCCACCCCTTCTCCACCACATCCCCCTCTTCTCCGAACTCTGTAAGCCGTCGTCAGCAGCTGCTATAAACACCAACTGAGATGAGTAGGCCTACAAGTACATGTAGTCCCTATTACTCCACGCATAGCTCCATTTTGTACGACAGTAACAAGTCAGGGTCGAAGTTATACAGACTGAACTTCTGAAGACATCCAAAACATCCATGCAGCATTGCATTGCAGCTGCATCCATGATTCTGTCTCTTTGGCAGTCCTTCTGTTTCACTCGTCTATCTGTTTCTGTCTGCCTGTCTCTCTTTGTCTTTTTTCTTCATCTTTAGGCCTAGGCCTATCTTAATCCTTATTTCTCTCACTATATATATATATATATATATATATATATATATATATATATATCATGTACATATATTAATTAAATATATACATGGAGTTTATCAGGGGTTAGAGGCTAAGCCCCCACCCAAGAAGGCCCAGATTCATATTTTTACAATGGAAATGGTATATTTTCCGGGGTTAGCCCCCAAGAAGGCCCAGAGTCGAACATTTTTGACAAAATATTCTCTTTCACAAATGAAACTTCGACCGATCGAATGACTAAAAAAAGGTCATCAACTTTTTTGTCCGGAAAAATAGTATGGTTTTTATGAGATTTCAACCCGATGACTAAAAAAAGGTTAAAGGCCTATAGGTCTATTTGACTGTTCAATTTTCCGAATTTTATTTTGACATTTTTAATTTATTAATTCAATTTAATATAGGTTTTTAGGGCCCCTCCCGTTCAAACGGTTAATTGTCCTAATTGAGGCGCTGACTGTAGGCCCTGGTGTAATTAAATTAAGCAGCTATCATAGCGGATGAACGGTCATCGACTGTGTTAATTGCTTCGACCGCGGTTGCAACTTGAAGTAGTGGGCCTACGGAAGACAAATAGAGTCGTTCACCCTAGGTATATACACCGTAAGGCATAAAAAGGAAGCCCCTGGATAAATCGTTATAATTTTATAAATATTTAAACAATGTCAATGAAATTCAGGGAAGTTATAGCTAAATAGCAGGCAATGCAAAACAAATTGCAGTTTGTACTGAAACTGTTCGCCTTTAGCTTCTACGCATGCGCGAAGTCGCTTGCGCAATTCACGCACCGCCGAGTCAATAATTCGCTGGTCAAGATCGTTCCAAGCTTGCATGATTCGCTTGCGAAAATGCAAAGATCTTCAACATCACGAACCTTTGTTTTGTTCACCATTTCCTGCTTCTCCTAGCAATACTCAAAATGATAGTCTGTATGTAGCAGCCCAGATGGATGGATCCAATTTGACCAAGGCCTATAACAACAGAGGCCGTTGCCCTGGACAGAAATTTGTTTGTTTGGCATATTGCAGGTCACATCTGAATCCCGTCGATTATAAAATAATTATGTGGATGCATGCAGGAAATGGTGTCTATTTTACCTCAAATTTCGAAACAGATCCGTTGCTAGGGTCTAGGCCTATACTTTACTTTGGACTATAGGCCGCTCAATTGTCTTGTCACTTTGATTACAGGTATGATAGAAATCTACTGTTAGGCCTACGTTCATTTTGAGAATAATTTGGTCTATTGTGACGTCACCTTGATTATGATACGAATCTACTGTTACGTAACTTTCGTTCATTTTGAGAGTGCAAACTATAGGTCTATTGTGACGTCACCATAAAAATTGAAAAATCTACTGTTAAATTCATTTTGTTAATTCAAGAGGTCTATTGTGACGTCACCTTGATTGACATGCAGATTAAATTATATTGCTATAAGGCTATAGACCCCTTGCGTAAAGACGTCACGGCTCATTTGCATAATGGCCTGCGCCATATTGGCTTACAGCTAATGCTTGTTGACCTTGGATACGTATGCGAATAGCGCTTATTATAACAATTATTTTCTGTGTTTTTACTGTATTATCTGCGTCAAACTTACTGAAAGGGATAAAGGGTCAACTAGAGAAGTCCAAAATACACGAGCTTCAATGTCCAGGTTAACGTGCGAAGAATACCGGCGGCTAAAAACTACACGTGCAGCCAGAGACATGCAATCTATCGCAAGCAAAACTGAAAGTCACTGTTAGCCTATACTAGCTATGAGCTATTTTGCGATGCTCATTGACAGAAGAATTTTGCTGGGCCATTTTCGGAATGGTGCATAGTAGTCAATTTTTTCCTGACTGTGGAATTACTTTAGTTACCTAGTCGGTGTTTTTTTCAAATTTGTTTTCTACTTTGCTGCCTAGTCAGCTGCAGTGCTGTAGGCTAGTTATATGCTGGGGAACTGTTACTATTTACCGTATAAGTCTCCATTGTGTTAACAGTTTACTTCAACAATATTCAGTCATAGCAAGTTTGTTAATAAATTCAATTGTTAAAACTAATGACAACAAGACTGCAAACAGTGCAAAGCATCAAATATGTTCAGTAAATATTGAAGAAAATATTTTTACAGTTCAGAATCTCTTATATGTGTGAACTGTGAAGCTATATAACTATGGTATTCATAATAGACTTTGCCAGTGATTAAAATATGTGCTTGACTCTCAAAAAGCTCAGGCAAAACACATTATTGGGAGAAAATGTGAAGCTTCCCCGGTTGCTTACATGCATCCGAAAATTGACTAACATATAGTTGCTCTGCTTAGAAACATGCATAGACCTGCAGAATGGAATGTGTGCAAAACAAAGTTGCAAAATTCAACTTCACAAGACTGCACACCGGTGCTTGTATCTAAATAGGTCTAATGATGTTCCTTGCAAAGTTGAACATCATGATCATCAGTGACATAGCTGCTCTTGAGCACTCTCTTGCAGCCAATAATTAGATTCAACGAGATGGCAAAATAATAGGCTTAAGCAACGAGTAAAGGCTTCGATACACTTAAGCCACAGAGGTCTTTCAAATTGGAGGCTGCTATAATTATGCTAAAAATCCATTAAAATATTTGGTCTGCTACTTGTCTTTCTTTCAATCAATGCCTTATCATTTTTCAACATTTTACATCAACTGATTCTGCCATGTTCTTAAGTTCAACCAGAGTGCACGTAATATGTTCATTGATAAAAGCCAAGCATCACTGTCAGAATAGGGTGACACCAAGGGCAGCTCTGCAGTTCATGACCAAACTGACAATCTAGAATAAAAGTGGTCTATCTATTTCTAAGCCTGTTGGATCAGTCGTTGCTAACACCTTTGCAGATGAAGCTGATGATGAGGCGGATTAAGCAGACAGTTTATAATGTAGAAGCTAAGGAACTTGATGAGTAATGGTGTGCATAAGATAATTATTATCATACGGTTGTCAAGACAAAACACAGCGACAAAGATATGAGAATCCAGCACTCAACTGGCTGTCAAGCCTTCTTCTGTTTCTTTGTCAGGCAGAAGACGATAAGTCAAGTTGGTGACATGCAGCCAACCCTTTCTACCCGATCATCTGTCTCACTCTTTCTTGACTGCTGGACCAGTGCTGGTCACAACTTATCTCGGGTTCTCCCAACCGAGCCACTGAATACAGTACCAAGCATCTTATTGTGTTAGGGCCTCGCTGTTGTAAATATGTGCGTGCTGGACCGATGGGTTTCCAGAGGGGGCCATTGGAAGGTAATCACAGCACCCAGGTCCACACTAGTCTTAATGCGACTCTGCTCAACTTCCTCATGCTCACATATCAGGCTTCCCATTCGAAATCAAAAGGCACTTCTTCCAGAACTCTTACCCCCCATCTCATTCTCAGCTGATCCTTCCAATTCACAACCCAGATGACACGCGTTAGCAGCAGCTGCACTGCCCCCTGTGATCCTCTGGCAACTGGACTCTTATCTGACAACCCTTCTAACTCAACGCAGCGCTCGTGAATAAGCTGGTGCCCCGCGCTTGGCTCTCAAGTGGTGCTTTAGAAAATTTGAGTGCAATTACGTTGGAAGCAGCCCAGTCATTTACAGTCCGTTTAACAGCATAAAGCGCAGGTCTAGGCCTACTTGTTGATTATAGCAGATTTTGGCTCTGGGCTTCTGGCCGAAATTCGCTTCAAGAATTCGGGCCGCTCCAGGCTGGATGGTCTTTAGACTGCTATGATCTGTTCAGGTATAGGCCTATGGATAGATCAATAGGCCTATAACGATAAATTTATTCCATCAACTAACAATTCACCGCGTAACGGCATGTAGCCTACTTGGACAACAGCTCACAGCTGCATACCAACATGGCCGACCATAGAGTCGCACATAGGCCACGCCCTTTTTCAAAATCCCTATAAGCCTAGAAGTTCAATCTGTGATGTCACGCTCATTGGTACGCCACTTTGATTATGATGCAAATCTATTGTTATATAGGCCTAAGTTCACTGTGAGAATAGGCCTAGGTCTATTGCTACGTCACTTTGATTTTGACACATATCCTATTCGCATATATTGTGACTTTGCGAGCGTTAAAAATAATAATGCTAATAATAATGCCAACAAACTGTTGTTCCAAAGTCCACTTTTGATAATAGGATCTACAGGCTAAGCCTATTGTTACGTCACAAGATCCGAAGCATGCATGTCTATTATTAAGCGCTTTTGTATGATTCTTATAGCGCGTGATTGAGGTGTTCAGAAACAATGTTCGACCGCGATTTAGCCTGTAAGTTAAATACTCAATTATTAAATAACTCTAGGAAATCTAGAAAAATACGTTTAATAATTAAACGTCTTTTATAATTATTAAAACTACAAAATTGGCGAATACAGGCCTATTTGTTATGTCACCTTGATTGTGAAACAATTCTAAATTAATAGGCCTGCACTTAGGCCCAGTTGTCTTATTTAGAAAATAAACGCCCATTGTAACGTACGTCATCGCAATTGTTATTAGAATTTTATTCTAGCAAAGAAAAAGTCTATTGTTGCGTCACTTTAATTATGAAACAAACTCTTACACGAGTATTAATATCGCGAAACGTAGGTTCGGCAGTGGGAAAGCAGTTTGTAGGCAAGAGTTTGTCCAAGAACAAAGGGAATTGGCCCATTGGGGGGGGGGGGGAAGCTTTCAACAGCGATAATAATTAGGCCTAAGTGACAGTCGCGAGGCCAGCCATTCACTCCAGTGCTTATACCAGTCGGCCTTTAAATTATTAACCTTGTGATTCATTAAGTCGATCATGGGCGTCCGCAGCGGGGCGCAAGGGGGCGCAAGTGCGCCCCTCTGGATTTTTCGCATAGTTACACATAAATTTAGATTATTGTGATTGTTACAACGGGATTTTCAACGTGATTATCGATTCGTTCTACAAGTTGAACCTATATAGCCTAGGCCTATTATCTTTCTTTGGGCGCATAACGTGTAGGTAGGCTACATGATTCTCTCGTGGTAATATGGAAATTCAAAATGTGACCCATTAAATTTAGACCATGTGACAATTGTTTAAAAGTTTGCGCCCCCCTAGAAAAGTTCCTGCGGACGCCCATGAAGTCGATTGCAACTCAGCCAAGTTTTGTCGGTTGAAAACTCATGATCAAATCGATTTCAAGCTGAGTCGGTCGCTCTTTCTTTGATCGACTCGACAATGAAACATAGGCCTAATAGCCTACGTAGCCTACGTAATTAAGCCTAAGCCTACTCTTGCGCGGCTTCGTTAGCGCCCGCACAGCTGCTGAGCACTGATTAATTTTCTCACTTGGCCTGGGTTACGAGCGCATCCGACCAGCTATCTTGAGTGGGACCCATCAAAATTCAGTGGCGGATCCAGAACTGTTCAAAGGGGGGTGCCGAAAGCTTTAATCTTTGGTCTTGGGGAGGTACAGGGGAAAATTTCGTCATTGGTCGCCCAAAAAAGTTGACCTTTTTTTAGTCCTCCGGCCAAAAACCAAAATAGGGGCCACATCCCATGCAATTTTTTCAATGGGGGAGGGGCAATATGCCATGACACCCCTATTCATATTGCTAATCTCAAACCGAATGGGAGGGCCACGTTAGATGGCATTTTTAAATGGGGGTGGGGGGCGTGGCCGGATTGGCCTCCTGGATTCGCCCCTGTCCATATTTATATACACCCAACTATGGTGCCATATAAATTTCGATATTTAAAAAAATTCAACATATAGTGGCCTATATAGGTGACAGAGAATGGATCGATTATTATCGTTGAGCCATTTCGCAACCATGCCCATTACAACCGGTGCAGAGGTGGACAATGATGGCCATCGAGTTAAACTTGTTGCATCCAAGAAATAAAACCTGTGTTCAAGAGGGCAGCAGAGTTTATGTCGTCAATATGCACAATCCAACGAGAAACGACATTGAAGTTGACTCAAAACTCCAAGGGTAAACAAGCAGCCAGGGTGAGGATTACCAATGGGGTTTAAACCCCTAGTCTTTTTAGAGCCCCATAGTAAAGTTTGTTTTACACACCCCAATTCCAAGTGGATCATAGTCCAACTCTCTCCCCCCACCCCCCGCCCCCAGTAATTTTTCCACAATTCTCAGACTGCAAGTAGCTTGCACCCGAGGCACTGCTTCTGTATCCACCATGTCTAAGGTCTAATTTTTATGGCCTTCGACTCATACAAACATATATCCTGCCTGTGTTGCATTGGATATAGTTTTTCATAATGTCAGAACCTATATATAGGCATTAGCACTGCAATAACTGTTGTCTGTATAAATTAATTAAATTGTGATATCAAGGACAATATCCATCTCATCAAGCCCTGACATGCATTCCTATGTTTGCGTACTCTTTACATTCATAAATTATGTAAGACGATTCTTGCATTACCGCACAAACTTTGAATTTTATATTATGTGTATGTTGTATTTCAAGTGGCTATTATGGTTTTGCATTAGACATAACATTTTCAAAATCTGTGAAAGTTTGAACAGGTGTAAAAATTCTGCACGACAATATTTAATCTATATTAAAACAGATTTTTTTCTACTCTAGTTGTAGGTCAGTAGGTTTTCATTTCTTTGACATTCTGACAATCGGTCACAGTAGCCCAGAGTAGAATCTAAATGTTGAGAATTTCCATGTCTACATAAATTTTCTTTAAAAATCCCAGGAAAATGGTTTTTAGACACATATGCATGTTCACTTAAATGGTAGTTAGTACACAATTGCTGAAAATGGTAACTTATCTAATGAAAGACAGGTCTTCTATTGAGCTACCTACGCAGCACATACCAATTCAAGCCGTGGTATAATAATTAACTGCGCCATAACAGAAGTATCTAAAAAGAGATACAGTAAATGATATGAAACTGAAACCAGTTTTCGAACATTGTTTTTCAAATATTTTTCTGTTTCGAGTTACTTGTTATAATACAATTATAGAGTATGAAGCTTAACAAAAAGAAAAATTGTGATGTAGCAATAATTAATTAATTAGATTCAGCATAATGTATATAAGCCCGAAATAACTACCAAGCAATTCACTAACACATTTTTTTACACATGGTACACCACCGCACATGGCCACACAAAAATGAAGATCAGATATTACAACCAGGTGCCATAATGTAAAGACGAGAGATTTTATTCGACATAGACATATTTCTATTCAACATCGACTATCATACAATCTCAGTTGGAAGCGTAGCATGAGCAGACAGGCTTTGATTGCGTAAGAGTGCACATCGTTAGTGACTTACAGAGAGCTGAACAGGTTAGCACAGTTCTTGCTTAGTCGGCTGCTTAAACACAATCGGGCCGAGTCTGTTCTTACAGTTTCCTTCAGAGAGTCAAAGCCACGGACTGTCGTCTACGGCTATCACACACGTTTAATTTGTCCAAAATTTGTATGGTTTCAAGTCCTTCAACTCCTATATATATATTCCACATCACAGCGTATCACCCTAAACCTAGTCATCATCATCATTCCAGCTGGCCTGAACAATGGCCTTGACCTTCTTCTCGTATTCACGTCGATTTTCCCGATACAGCTGGGCAGCCTCATTATTCGCGGGACTGTTCGGATTCGGATCATGCAACAGCGACTGCAAAGTAAACAAAAACATCAGAAATATATTTAACGCGGAACCTCATTTTTTAAATTCAGAGATCTATAAATGTCAGCTGCTGCTGTTGATCCCTCTTAATTATTTCAACAGATAAGCAAATACGTGTATTGCGCTTGAGACTTCATTCTTCATTGCAGTCTTGCTGTTAAGACCTGAAACCTCATGATGCAAAACAAGGCCATGATTTTGAACCTCAAACTAAGGCCAAGACAAAGACTTGAACTTCAAGACAAAGACTGAAAAATCACAATCATACCCAGACTTCTATTGATTACCACAAGATTGTTTTGTCGCACAACCCGCTGCTTTAATGAAAACATGATTCTTCAATTACACAAATTATAAATTTGTTTTAACAATTCAACTTAATTTCTCCAGATTTTGGGTCCCTCTAAACCATTGTGAAACTTGTGGGACATATAAAGCAGCTGAGCCACAAAGACTCACTCAATTCTGATGTCCAAATTTCCTACCTACACAGAAATCAACTTGCAATGTTAATTGCTATTTAACTATTTCAAGTGCCGCAGATGCTATGGAAGACTGTTAAATGAGCTTAGAAGAATATGCAATATAAACTGAACAGTTCTTTTCACAAGTCAATAAATAACTCTGGTTAAGTAACGTATAGCTGTAATAAGTTAACCTGAACAAAGTAAACTGCAAGTCAACAGCCACATTGAAAACGTAAGTTGCCCAAAACTTTTTCAATGTACACATGACTGTGCGGCTCTATGCACAACCAACGCCACAGTTTGACCAATCTCTTTAAGGCAGTTCTTCAAACTTCATAATAATATAAATCCCTAGTAATCGAACTGTCAAACATGAGCTGTAATTTATATAATCGGTGGAAATGCATAATACAGATCCATTTCTACCAGGTTTTATTTTACCCCCATTACACAGGCAACACGAGTCAATCTATGGTTCAACCTCAGCATAACAACAACTTGACCTAAAAAATTTAATACAGTAATTCAGCTGTAGAGCTCAACAACCAGTCAGATTACTTAGACTTTGTCCCATCGATTCATGATGATTATTACAAAATTCAGAAAAATTAAACATAAATGTTAAATTTATCTGATCTTACCACTCTGTCCAGCAAATACAAAGACATATATGTGTGTACCTGAATAGAGGTCAAGATGGCTGAAACATCATATGTAGGACTCCACCTATTTTGCAGGATGTCCAAACATATACTTCCATCAGCATACACTGCAACGAAACAATGCCAGAAACATTCAAATAATTATTTGCAATATAGGTTAATTAAAACAAAACAGCTTAAGCGAATACAACAAATTATAAAAGTCTACTAATACAGAAGTGCATGAACATCAGTCACTGCATGTGCTTGCAATCACAAATACACCTTTGACCACATTGTACTCTAGTTTCCTCAAGTTAAGTTAGCATTGATAGCGAAGTTGCCTGTGGGTTTTGCTTTGTATAACTGTTCAACCTGGATTTGGTAACTTTACATGATATTCAAATAAATGCTGATCCTACTCCTACATGCATCAGTAATTTCAGTATAGAGCATAAAGGAAATTCCCAGGTAACATAACACAATAGAGATTTCAAATTAATTCTGCTTCAGGGTTCGATCTCATCAGAGCATAACCATGTTGTACTGCCATTGCCACTGCCTGCCATTGTAGCATTACCATGTTAAAACTGCCTGTCCATCATCAAATATATGCACAATATTAGCACAGGTCCATATAGCTCAAAAAAGTCTTCAAGCAACTTTAAAGAGTGCTCATCATTTTAGATCCGTTAGACCAGCGGTTCCCAACCCGTGGCCCGCGGGCCAAAAGTGGCCCGCCAGGCCTAAATAAATGGCCCGCCAGGCCTCAAAAACGGCCCTCATCTCTCGAAGAATAAACAAAAATGTAGGAAAAATTGACAACTTTGACAGGATAGAACATATAATTATTTTATATTACAAATTATTTCATTTTGACGTCTATAAATAACATCAAACATTCTATTTTGAATTAATTATAACAATTTTATATGCTTTAGTTAAGTAAATTTTAGCATTGTGGCCCCCTAATGTCCTTTAACTAAGAAAAAGTGGCCCACTTGTCCTCCAACTTAGAAAAAGTGGCCCTAAGGTCCAAAAAGGTTGGGAACCACTGCGTTAGACTGTCACGTTAGTACCTTTGCTAACAAAACAACGACTGGCTGGCATCAATTATATCACATTATCTTTACAGTGGAATTGCAGATTTAAAAAACCAAAATGCACGTTATTTGTTTGATCTTAGCACACTGAACTGGCTTCTAGTATAGCGACCCACGAGGCTATATGCAATTAAACTAAAAAATAATCCAAATCGTCGGAAGCAGTTTTATTGCACGCGTTTGATGTGCCAAAAAGAGCCGACCTGAACGGTCAAAAGTGACTAGAACGTACGTACAACAATCTGATTCACCAAAATGAACGTAACTTAAACAATAAATGAATGTTTGTATCAATAGGTGCGTAAATACAAATAAATATTTCTTCAAGAATTTATAATCTGAGTAATGCCAAAATTGATTCAATCGCATTACCAGAAACACACCATTATTTTTTAGCCATAAGGCAGTGCTAGTAATGCAGGTGTAACTCTTTCCTGCATTGACCAGCTACAACCTGCCTTAAATGCAGTGACTTTACTTTAGTTTTAAATAGTAAATTAGCAATATTAGTGCCCAATGTCTAGCTGCCTTTTCTGCCTCATTACTATAAATGCTGGAAACAATTCTGTTCAATTATTGTTTTGTGTCATCATGTTAGGAACACAAAATTTTTATTTTGTGATAGTCATATATTCTTTATCTCAAGTAACAGGAAAAATTAATTGAGGAAACAACTACAAATGCTTAGGTAAACAACTATTTATTTATTACACATTGATCATCGAAAGTGTCAACATCTTGGGCTGTCAATCTTGCCTGAAGCCCAAACATACATGACAGCAGTAATTGAACACTGCTGACTTTCTGAGTTCACAGTGTCATGTCGTGCCCCTAGAATTACATAGTTCTATGTCCAATTCCTGTGAAACCGAGAAACGATTTCTTAGTTTTTTGTTCTTAGATTTACTGACGGTTTTTGTGTCGTTTCCTTGATGGCGATTAATTTACAATTTTTGGACAACACTGCTTTCCTCTAATAAGATCAATGATCATTGTATTTCAATCATAATATAAACTGATAATGTGATTATGAGTAATTTTGATATTTATTAAGGCAGGCGTGTCCATCTTTTGCCTTCAATTGTGGGCTCATACCCGTATAATATTGTACACCAGCATGAAATCAGATCTGCACTATTATGTGATAAATTTCTTTTGTACTGCAGTTTATACATCTCAAACTCACTGAGAATGACCCATTCAGTTGTTGCATTCTTTCCATGTTCAGCACGTCGCATGCTATTTTGAAACTATAATTGTTAAAATTATTGCGTACTCTTAATTCATCAGTACTACAGATGGAGACTGGTCCACATAATTCCCAAAATTATAGATTTATAATGGCTCACGTGGTGAGAAGAGCATCTCGGATTGGATATCACCCTATAATCTCAGAAGCGTCATAGTCCTGAGGGTGTAAAACCCACTTAACTGATGCATACGTGATGCCAATTTATCCAATTTAAAATTAAGAAACACTATTGGATATGGACTTGTACTTTCGCAGTTCTTAAACGCTGTCTAAATTTCTGGACATGGTAAAAGGTGTTAAAGAAAGCGCCTCCAGTTAAGCTCAACTGCTGAGGGCATAGCTTATGTCATACCGTTCTGATAACGGATATAGCAGGTTGATTTTTTTAAAAGTGGACAAAGAATCTTGTAATTCCAGGGGCACGATGTCTCATTGTCCTTATAAAACATTTTTACACGAATGAATTGCCTGCTTTGACATCACCATCAACAATTGAACACTATGGGTTTCCATCGTTGTGCATCAAATAATCAACAATTGAACACTATGGGTTTTCATCGTTGTGCATCAAATAATCAACAATTGAACACTATGGGTTTCCATCGCTGTGCATCAAATAATGAAGCACATCAACCAATCAAATTTTTCATAATGAGTCACAAATACACTTTATACTCGCAAACTTCTTTCCATAATAATCAAGGAAATTAATTAAAATTAAGGAAGCACAGAGGAAGCAAAGGACATACCGTTTGGATGAAACATTTTCGATACGAATCTAACCGTTGGTGGTTTGTTAGGGTATTCTTCAGTGAACTCCATTGTTAGTTTGAATGTTCCATCTTCAAAAGGTGTTTCATGAGGACTAAAACAGTCAAAAAGTCACATGCTACGTATATATACAAAATTCATCATCATTATTAACTTACAAATCAAACCAATTTGATTAAACAAAGCAAGTAAGGAATCTTTACAGTCCATGTCTGAAGGCTTGCAGGAGAAGTGCGTGAAATTCGGATTCGGACTGTTCGCTTTTAGTTGTTACCGGCCACGTGACGTGGCGGCTGCCATGCGGAGGTGATAGTAAATATTACTGAAATTGTCAAAAGCACAAATACTCCATGTGATTGCCCAGACAAACATCACAGAAGTGGACTCGTTTGCAACATACCGTTGAATAGACGAGACATTTGCAATCACACAGCTTAAAATCCAATACAACAACACATACTTTCTGAGCAACATTCAGCGGTGACCGGATGTTATGCCAGCGAGAAATTAAAACCACGTCGGCTGAGGTGAAGTCTACATGAATTACAAAATTTACCGACTCTATAGATGCTATCACAGCACGTACGACATCAACAGAGCCTCCAGAAAAACCCATTACACCAATTTTTTCCTGATTTAAGACTACAACAGAACTTGCAGTAAAAATCACAACAAGAATGCTGCCCTAATTTAAGACTACAACAGAGCTTGCCGAAGAAACCTAACAAGAATGTTGCCCTAATTTAAGACTTCAACAGAACTTGCAGAAAAAATATTACAAGAACATTGCCCTAATTTAAAACTTCAAGATCTTGAGCTTCCAGTAAACCCATTACAAGAACACTGCCCTAATTTACATGAATTTTCCATAAATATATATATAACATCCAATGCCATTGCAACACCAAGACTTTAAGTGCAATGTACCGAATTAACTGGCTTTCTGGTCATTACAGAGGACTGGAATAACTGATTCAAAGTCCAGACAGCATCAGAATGTCAGTCTTATCTCTATTACATAACTTAGAATTTAGCAGCTGCAATTACACATGAACCCTTCCACCCGTTAAGCCTTCACAAATATACTTTCATAAATAAACAGTGCTTGAGTAGGGCAAAAAGCTTGACAAGATTAGTATTATCTTTCTATTTCAACAGTGAAGCAAACTTTTTGCCATTGCATTAATTGACAGTTGGAATTGATTAATCTAAATTTTAACCTACTGTAACAGGCACTGGTAGTTGCTTCATGAACCTATACCAATTAAGATTTTTAACTATGCATCGGATATCAAGTTTACCATATATTGTTCAATTATACATCAGGAACCAGTACATCAGGTAAATTCAGCCCTAGGATCATAGTTCTAGGGAGTGGCACGGAGGACGTCACAGGCATATTGGTTAAGCACTTGGTTCGTAATGTGGAGATCACAGGTTATAACCTTGTCCACGGCAGTAACTATGTAGGGACTACTCATAATAATTTGGTTTGGGCTATTGATGTCTTGCATGACTGTGTGCGCATCTGAACATTGAAAGGAGGGTATCACCAAATTCGACTGCATTGTATTGTATCCCAAAGTGGATTTGGCATGTATGTAGCACTGCTGTGGGTCCCCTGTTTGGAATTGTCCTGCGGAAGTGTCCAACTCTTTTTATAAACTACTAAGACTTTCATCCTTGGCCAAGCCTGGGTCAGAAGCACCGTTGAATAATTATCTTGAAGAGGCACTTGTTATATAAATTCCATAGATAGATATATATATATAGAGCAGAGGTTCTCAACCTTTTTTCGCGTGCGACACACCTAAATTAACAATCATATTTGGCAACACACCATGCAATTGCCAAATGTCAATATCTGTTAAATTAAAATAGGCCTATGTTAAAGTTGAAATTCCTATTCTACTTTAAATTCTAGAAATTCTAATGAATAAAAGTGTTGACACCGAGTGCTTTTTTCGTCTCTAATGATTCTAAAAATCTAGATTACACCGATTTAAATTGATTATTCTACGTCATTTTATGACTCTAAATTAGTTGTTTGGCCTAACATTTAATGGGTTTTTTGCTCCTAGATTTTATTTGGAGTAAGACCCCGTAAGACGCTCGCCAAATAGCAAAAGTAAGCAAGTCAGTGTGATGCAAGAATGATGGGTGTATGCTGTGAGAATTCGCGACACATCAATTCTTTGCGACACACCAATGACACACCAGTTTTACGCGACACACCGCAGGACAATTTGGGACACACACGCTGGCTGAGAACCTCTGAGATAGAGAAATAGATAGATAAACATTGCACTATTGTAGTACAGCACATTGGTTTAAACTATCAAACCCACATCAAGAAGTTATACCGAAAGAGAAGTTTTTGCAAGAAAAACAGAGAACTTACCCAAAGATAACAGCATTCCACAGCATGATATTGGTTTCCGTGGGAGCACCACTAACACCGGCAGGTGGGTCATCCTGAAGCCTAAAATGTAGAATCTTCTGTATATTAGTACTCTTAGATGCATCAGCAGAAGTGCTCCATTATTTTTTTTTTTTACCTGAGGTACCTCAGATATCATTATTATTATTATTATTATTATTATTATATTATCGAATAAATTTGTAATGCCACAAGGTCACACTGAAATGTGAATCTGAGGCTTTAATGACTTCTATACGAAATTTACAAGGTAAGCTTATTCATGTAAATTTTAAATACTTCACAGTAAAGCGAATATTTAGTAGAAGTAGAATCAGATTTACGAGTTAACAGCTTCATGTGTACGACGACAAATCTTGGTAAATATTGCACATAGCAAAATCTCCATTTTCAATTGATTTTTCAAGGACAATGAATCTGGTCGAGATTCAGGGTATACACAGCGCAAATTGTATGAACATATACGTCACCAAAATTACAGCAGTTTAGTTATCTTCAGTGCTGAACTATAAACACCTGTTTTCTCGAGCGCTGTCCAAATTACGTATGCAAAAGGAAGTGTTCGCTTGGTCTAAGCTCTAAAGCGCTATTTGACTGAAGTTAGCTGAAGAAAATTTATCATTACCGTGAAATACAATCAAACTTTCAATCACCAAGTTAATCTAGAACTCAAGTGAGATGCAGGCATTTGATGTTTTTATTATGCGCATATCTCATTGTTCCTTTAAAACACAAGCTCGTAATTCGATGACTGACGTTACCATGGCCCATAACATCACATTACCTTTTGAAGTCTCTCATCAGGCGTCGTTTGGCCGGTGTAGTCATGGCCACAGTTTAAACCCAATATGAATGCTTAATATGAGCGAGTCTGGTCTAAAAAGGAGATAAATTCATCGAGACTTGGTGCTTTTTGTAACAACTCCGACTCGAAACCCTTTCGTTTAGAATTTTAACATCCGGGAATCTTTTCAATGACGTAACCTGTCACGTGTCAAAATGCGTTTCAATGTCTAAAAATATATAATCCATCTCAGCAAAGACATTATATTACACGTTTCAGATCCTTAGTAAATTTCATCATCATCAATATTATTCATCATCAGTCATTGCTGGTATAGCCTGGTAATCGAGGAACTTCACAATATGTAGAGATTTAAGTGCCATGGGTTCGTGAGCAATCGATTAAAAAACCGTAGCAACGATTCAGAAGTCCTAGAGAACTAGCCTACATGTAATGTAAGCCTAGGTCTACAATAAATGCTTGATGATTGTCAGGTGTAGGCCTATAGGCTATAGGCTAACATATTTTTCCGAGCTATGGGGATATTACGGCAATATGGACTGGCCATCCCCTGATCTGATTAGTCCAAATTCTAAGCGACCTGATTAGCGATAAAAGGGACAATATGGCCAATAATATCTGTGAGTCAGCATATAGCCTAGGCCTATAGGCGAGGCCTAGTGAATTGAGTGGCGCTGAAAAGAACAATGATTTATCTATGAGTCAGAACATTAGCCTATGCGCCTGTGCCCGATTGGCTACTAGCAAGCAATTTCGCTGTCTCAAATTTGTAACACTTCGGGATCGATACCAAAGTTATTGTCTTAGGATGGAGGTAATTCCTTAGAATTGGGTAGAATAAGTAGGGCCTATATTAGTTATCAGCGTAGGCTACACATACATTTTCGAAGGATAAAGGAACAAGGAACAAGACTACTCGAGAGATGAAAATTTAATTAGTTGTCGTTCATAGGCAGTATTCATTCATTCATTCGGAAATTGATAGGCCTATAGGGCCTAGCGCCCCTTCAAGAAAAACCTACTCAGAGGCGCTCCCGACTCAAGCGCGCCCAAAAAGAACAGTCTTAAGTTCAGTAAGGAAGAATCCGGGTAGAGTCCCAAAGTGTTGGCGTAGCTCTAAAGGAAGGCTATTCGAATGATCAACTGGACCACTGCATGGGCCAACCACAGAAATGCAACGAAAGGCAACATATAGATCTCGAAAGTAAATTGGGACGGGACCCTGACAGTAGCGGCGGCAGGGGGGTCTAGGGGAGCTAAGCCCCCCCCCAAATAGGCGATCCATTTTTTTCCATGCAAAAATGGAAAATTTTTACGTTCAGCCCCCCAAAAAATTCAAAGGTGATGATTTAAAAAAAGGTCAGAAATTTTGGTGGTGAAAATGAAATTTTTTTACAAGATTTCGACCGGATGACTAAAAAAAGATCGTAAGAAATTTTGGAGGATAAAAATGAAAAATTTTTCCCGAAATTCAGCCCCCCTCCAAAAAAACTGAAATCCTGGCGCCACCACTGGACCCTGACAACATCGCCATACCTGAGCACTGAGCAGCTACCATGAAGTCAATACGCTGGCGAATAGGGAGCCAGTGAAGTACCTTCCGCGCATGCAGTTTCAGACGTGATCATATATTTAGGGATTTTCCCAATTAAGCGTGCAGCATCCTGTTATGAAGACATAACATCGCCATAATTAGGCCTATTAATAGGACGTATTCTGATGGAGCAATGCACTTGAATGATGTTGAAAAATTCCTGAGAACAATGCAGAGTGAGAAAAAATGGCGTGTGGCGGGTGGGCTGAGGTGTTCAACTCGTAGTCTTTGTTAGGGCCCCACAGTAAAATCTTCCTGTCACACCCCAGATACACATAAATCAACGTCTGACTCCTTCAGCTATTTGTCTACAATTCTAATAGGTCCTATAAAACTGACAGCCTACAATGGATTGTAGCACAAGACAATACACCTACGGGGGCTGATCCGAGCCCACGTTTGCTGCTGCTGCTGCTGATATATATAGGCATAATATATATATATATATGTATATATATGGCCTACTGGATTCAGCAGCTTGTAAAAACGTACAGAAACACCAACTGTGGTTCTTAGATTGATGACAGACTATAATCTGTAGGCGACAGCACTTGAGAGTGTACTTTGTGTAGTAGGTTATTATAATAGCATGCATAATAGCCTAGGCATATATATATATATATATATATATATATATATATATATATATATATATATATATATATATATATATTCTATGGACAGCCCCAAATGCCTCGTAAATTGTTTCTCGCATGCATGCGGCCACTTCTGTTGTCCATTCTAGCTGGAATTCCAATTAAGCGCCTTCCACAGGAAATTGCGACTTGAGTTCGTTAGTCTTTCGATCTCTAACTCAGTTTTGGAAACGCCTTTAGTCCATGTTTAGCTCTTAGTGACAACAGCACTGACTTGAATCGTTGAGTGGTGCGTTTATAAATGCTCAACAACAACAACAACAACAACAACAGCGACAGCAACAGCAACAGCAACAACAGCAACGTTTACTATTGTATTGCGTTATAAAGCGCTTCTCTCAGCAAAAGTCCTTCAGAAGCGCTTCCAGTCATCCCGAGAGAAAGGCAAGATTTGACGACTTGAAGGAAAGATGAAGAAAAACTACAGTAGGCTATCAGAGTGAATGGCGTATACCTGAATTTTTACATCCTTTCTAGCTCAAGCGACAAAAAACAATAATACTGATAATAACAATAATAGGCCTAAATTATTATTATTACTGATGTGCCACTCGGGAACATTTAGACCTATCACCGCACTCTGAACCTCACTGAGATGGCGCTACAGAAAACGATAAATATTAAGTAATCCAGCTGCGATTAATAAAACAATTAAGATAATGACGTCATCAGCTGACATCAGTATTCGAAGAGTCGACGAAGACATGCAGTTTAAACTTCATAAAATAATATCGCGAAAATTTAACTGTTTCCGTTAGCGTCAGCGTTCGATTTGTGCAATGTGCATCCTTTTCGAAATCAACATTTTGTGACATCGAAGATCACTTCCGTTGAAGATGACCCATTCACTGCATTCAGCAAACAAAGTAATTATGAAAAATTAATGATCTAAAATTATTTCGCCGATGGCCGCTTAGGTCACGTGATGGTCACCATTGACAACATATTGTTTTAAGAGTTGGCATGATTTTGAGTTTCTAAATGTAGGCATCCTTGACTATAGCGAGTAGGCTTATAATATTTTATTTTATTTTATTATTAGCTTATCATGCTTAATATGTCGTCGACCCTGTTCGTTTTCAATGAATTATCTGGTGAGATATCCTTCACCACCTGCACTTGCCCGTTTGAATGCATGGCGCCACGCTATGTAAGGCCGTCGACGCTCATGCATGGGTCATGAATCTCATGATATGATGGTTATGATCATGGTGCGAGTCATGCGATATAAGCTTATGATAAAACTAGTAGGCATAGTAGGCTATCTGCATTGGATGTGAATAGCAGTTAAGTTATAGTAGGCCTATATCATTCATTCATTCCGAGAATTTACATAGCGCCTCTTCAAGAGTTACTATAATTTGTTATTTTATCTCTACATGAGATGTGTAGTATAGGCATATTCGTCTCAGTCATTTTGACATCCTGCATCTAAATGGGTTAGTATAGGCTAGACGTCCACCTTGGCAACTCATTTGCAGGGCTTGCTGTAAACTGATATGTTACCTACTAATGTATTCTTCAGTGTCAAATGTTTGACCATCAACTTAGACAAGACAGATTTAGGCAATGGCTAATTGTTCATGTATACTATTGCATAGGCTATAATTTGAAAAGCAGCCTATAGAGAAGGAAGTGTGCCTTTGTACTATTTTATCGAACTTACCAGCACACAAATTGATACAAAAATGGGGTCTTAATCTTCAAGCTACGTCCATTGCTTTTCCGGTTCCATGACACTTAATCCCGCGACACTTAATACCGCGACAGTTAGTACCGGACACTTAATCCCGCGACACTTAATCCCGCGACCATTTAATCCCGCGACAGTTAATCCCGGCGACATTTAATCCCGGCGACACTTAATCCCGCGACCATTTAATCCCGCGACAGTTAATCCCGGCGACATTTAATCCCGCGACACTTAATACCGGGAAAGTAAAATAACATTTTAAAACAGTTAAATTCAAAAAGGCATTTCACTATTGTTCAAAAAGTTAAGCCTTTGCAGTTAAATATTATAAAACCAGTAAAATTTGATAAAAGCTATATTTACAGCAATATTTACTGCATGTTTTTCATAAAAAGAGCTCCGTTGGCATTGTCGCGATGTTTAATGTATTCGTAATTTTCATGTAGGCCTAGCCTATCACAATACTGCAGCCGAAATTCGCCTCCATGTCACTGCCTTATAGTAGACTGAACTTCGCAAATCCTGTTTAAAATCCTTTATAACGATCGTTTTATGTAAAGATGTACTTCAGAAAACCTGAACAGAGATGTAGGCCTACCTAATTGGCTATGCGGACAACAATAGTCGTACAACAATCGTACTCATGTGTGTACAGGTATTAAGTGTCACGGTATGAAATGTCGCGGGATTAACTGTCGTCGGGATTAAATGTCGCCGGGATTAACTGTCGCAGGATTAACTGACGCGGGATTAAATGTCGCGGGATTAAATGTCGTGCTACCACTTTTCCATATCTTCTCTATATAGTCTTCCAAAAGCCGCATTTGACTTTCCAATACGCATCTTTATTTCTTTATTGCATCTACTGTCGGCGGATAGTGTGCTCAGTGCTCCCAAGGTAACAGAAGTTTTCCACTATGTCTAGGGCTGCCAGCCGTCCCGGATTCGCCGGGACAGTCCCGGAATCGGCCTGTGCGTCCCGTGTCCCGGATTGATCTCAAATTGTCCCGGAATTTGTGGTAGATAAAATGTTGCTATTTTACACACTTAACTTGGCAAGTTGTGTGATGATTTTGCATTCTATGTTGTTAAACCTAACGTTGTTGGCTGAACATCGAATGTTGGACAGCGCTGGGTTCAAGCCTTGAGAACTTTACAAACCGCTGACATTCAGTAGCATATTGTGTCCTTTGTAGGCCTAATTTTACTACTCTGTTCGTCCATTCTAATGCATTTTGAGAGATGACGTGTTGGTTTTGCATTGACTTTGTGCCTATGCAATATATGTGGGCACACTGGAAATTGTAAATTGGTATGAATGTCATATAGTGACTGCAGGCGTCCCGGAATGGCAAAATCAAGAGTTGGCAGCCCTAACTATGTCCACATTTCTATCTGCAATCCTGATCTCATCTGTCTCCCTCCACTTTGCCACCTTCATGATCGTCGTTTTCTCTGTGTTATTTTTTTTTATCTCTCATGGAGAGATAAAAAAAAACCCAAATAAAAGCATCAGAGAAAGGACTGGACAGGAGGAAATGGAGACTGACATCGGAAAGAGGCGACTAAAGTGGATGGGGCATGTAGCAAGAATGGAACAGGAGAGGAGAGCAAAACAAGCAACAATCTGGACTCCGGAGAGAAAACGTGGTAGAGGGGTGTGTGTCTGTCTGTCTCTCTCTTTATTTTCTCTCTCTTTCAGTCTCTGTCGCTGCTTGTCTGTCTGTCTGTCTCACTCTGCCTGTCTCTGTCTGTCTCTCTCTGTCTGTCTCTCTCAGTCTGTCTATCTGTCTGTCTGTCTGGCTCTCCATCTCTACCCTCCTGTCTGAAGTCCCAAACATTGCATGCCTACATGTTTATCGAGTAGGTGGCGGTCCATAAATAGATTAAAAAGATCTTCAAAACGGGGAATAATTTAAGACGAATTAACAATAACAGGCAGTGTATTATCCTGCTCGAAAAAGCGGAATAAGACTTGTAGAAAAAGATTATTTTCATACTGACAAGCGTTCATTTTTTATGATACCATAATGTCGGCTATACAAACGCAGTTTTGCAGTTATTTTAAGCTAAAGAGAGATGCATGTTAGCCTACCATAATTATAATGTCAGATTTCAGTCTCCAACTCTTGTGTAGTTCAAATGAGATAGAATCTGATTTGCAAGAGCTATTTAACGTGTGCATTGTAATGCCTGACTTGTTCGTTCACATTAGGGAACGCTTTGATGATTAAGCCTATGATCATAATTTGACCTTTAATCAATACAGTCATTCAAGTTGTTAGATCCTTGTTTACTATAAAATTATTGATTGCATATTGAACTCAGTCAATTATCGTTTCGTCATTGTCTGCATGGAAACCAGTGCAGAAGGTATAGTATATAAGACATAGACGACGACAAAGAGTACAACACGGCTTCGTTGGGGCACGGCGCCACTGAAGGCTATCTAGGATGCCTTCTACAGACAACATCAGGCATTTACCCAGATCCCAAAACGTACAGCACTTCATAGATATTTTTGTTTCCGTAAACTGGAAGTTGAATGATTGATGAAAATATGACTTTACTGCTGACGTACGTATTTGTAGAATCATTAGAAGTTGGATGAACGTATTAATTAACAGAAGTTGAAGTTGTATGAGGGAGGAAATCATGATTTTATACTAAATTATTGCCGTATAACTATAGAGGCTGGATGAAAGATCAAAATATTTTTAGTTGAAGTAGAAGTTGGACGAGTCACGGATTTATCTTAGAGTAGAATTAGACGTTGGATGAGCGATGAAAACATGGCTAAAACATGTTTTAAATAATTTTACTATGCTGTAGACCTACACTATTGGGATTTGGGCAAATGCCAACAGCAGCAACAGGACCGATGTTCATGGATGGGCAGCAGCAGCAGCAGCAGCTCGGGGTGCCTTCTCTTTGTCTCATGCATCTAGAGGAGTAGGCGATCGCAGAAGTGTGTGAATGGCTTGAGTTCTGCGCAGCATCCGTAGTAGATCTCCCTCTCGTCCGTCATCTTGCCGCACAGGTAGCAGTTGGCGAAGTGGTCATCGTCCAGCTTGCAGAGGTCCGGCCGATGGACGCTGTAGCTGTACGTCCGGGTCTTGACCAGCACAGGACTTCCGCTGACGACGACCATCATCATCATCAGATGCAGAACGAATGACCACCAGGCGACCAACAACACCAGCTTCAGTGGCCGCATCATCATCGTCGTCGTCGTCGCCTGTTTAAAATAACCGGACACAGCATTGTATTGGTTGTTTCATGTTAGTCCATCTTCACCATCATAATCGCCATTATCATCGTCATCATCATCATTATCATCATCGTCTTCAACATCATAGTCGTCGTCTTTATCATCAATCATCATCTCAATCATCATTATCATCGTAGTCATCATCGTCGTCATCATATCATCATCATCATCATCATCATTATCATCATCATCATCGTAATCATCACAGTAGGCTAGTCATCATCATCATCTTAATCATCATCATCGTAATCATCACCGTAGTCATCATCGTTATCATCATTGTCATCGTCGTCGTCATCATCAATCATCATCATCATTATTATTGTCATCACTATAATCGTCGTCGTCATCATCATCATCATCACGGCAGCTCATCCACCACCAGCAAGGGACCCCTCGGAGGTGGCGCTACTGTGTAAAGCCTACTGCAGAAGCTGCCGCTAGTCGACGCTCTATAATTATAATAGCTTATCCAATATCCACGCGACGCAGTAGTTGGTCGACAACTCTGAACATGATGCACCCGT
Source organism: Lumbricus rubellus (assembly GCA_945859605.1). Taxonomy (NCBI): domain Eukaryota; kingdom Metazoa; phylum Annelida; class Clitellata; order Crassiclitellata; family Lumbricidae; genus Lumbricus; species Lumbricus rubellus. The sequence continues at coordinate 35,714,182 of OX243812.1, forward strand.
CAACTTTGGACTGAATTTCGCAAGTTACAATACAATACAAAATACAATTAGTCACTTAAACCGCGCTTATTAAAAAAAACAAGTCTTGCACAAGAGCGCGCGTTGAAACTGTTGAAACGGACGTGTGTAGCCTACGCATGTAATCCGCTTATTGTGATTTCACATGATCTATAGCCTAATAGTGCATTTGCTTAGCTCACTGACGATGCGTTTATTGCTCGTGGCATCTTACATCATTCATGTAGGGCCGATGGTTGCATTCTTGCAGCAGATATCTAGAGTAATTTGTAAAAACAGTTATACGATCATCGATCTCAATTTATCGTCATCATAAATGTACTTTTCATTACAACAGTCTTAATTGTTGCTCTAGCTGCTTCTTCGTCTTGTTCTTCTGTTCTTGTTTTTTCTTCCGCTTCTTTTTCATCTCCATCATTTCCTCATCTTGCTCCTCCTCATCCTCTTTCTTCTTCCCTTTCTTCTTCTTCTTCGTCTTCTTCTTCTTCTTCTTCTTCTTCTTCTTCTTCTTCTTCTTCTTCTTCGTCTTCTTCTTCTTCTTCCTCCTCCTCCTCCTCTTCTTCTTCTTCTTCTTCTTCTTCTTCTTCTTTTTCTTCTTCTTCTTCTTCTTCTTCTTCTTCTTCTTCCTCCTCCTCCTTCTCCTCCTCCTCTTCTTCTTCTTCTTCTTCTTCTTCTTCTTCTTCTTCTTCTTCTTCTTCTTCTTCTTCTTCTTCTTCTTCTTCTTCTTCTTCTTCTTCTTCTTCTTCTTCTTCTTCCTCCGCATTGCCTCTTCGGCTGCTCTTCAGCCTCTTCTTTTATCTACTGCTTCAGAGTGCTGCTGGTACTCATGCTCATGATGGTTACGAGCATTGCTGTTGGTCTATGCCTAACAATTAAGAGAACTCTCTCCTACAACAGTTTTACAACGAGTCAACGAGTAGTTGTCCAAAATTATGACCATTTTAATTGAAAATATAGAATTGCATAAAACAATACACGGTGTCCCAATTGAAGTGAGCCCCTTTTTGTTTTGGCGATATACTTGTCAATTCTAAATGAAACTCTATAAAATTTCACAGCATGTAAGAGGGATAAATTATCAATGTTTCCTAAAAATTCTATCCAATTCTACGAACAAAGTCCAAAGTTATGCACGCTCAAATTTGGGCAACTAAAATTGTAAGTTTCCAACATGTAAAAAATAGGTAATTAGTGTTAGCGCTGTTCTTCAAAACTGATGTTCAAAATGTCCTCCATTAGCTCGATTGCATGCTCTAAGGCGATTTCGCCATTCATTGATTGCATTGTCAACAATCTCTTTAATCAAAACTATTCCATTCTTCCACATTTCGCAGTTTGAAGTGGTCACTGGTCAACGTCACGTATACGCGAGTTTCATAAGGCTGCGATGGGCCAGTTTCTGTTAGAAATTCCTTTAAAAATCTTTTGAAACGTAATGTTTTTTTCTATTAAATTGTTTATTAAACCCAAATCATCTTTGCTGAAAACCATTTTTATTATTGTCCCCTAACATGGAAATGACGGAAATATGACGGAAATATTTATTAATTTATAAAGTAAGGCGTGCAGTTGCAAGCAATAATTTCCTATCTTTTACATGTTGGAAACTTACAATTTCCTTTGTCCAAATTTGAATGTGCATAACTTCGGGCTCTATTCGCAGAATTGGATAAAATTTTCAGGAAACATTGATAATTTATCCCTCTTACCTTCTCTGAAATTTCACAGAGTTTCATTTATAATTAACAGATATATCCCCAAAACAAAAAGGGGCTCACTTCAATTGGGACACCGTGTAGATTAGGCTGGATGCTTTCAAAGAAGTTATATATGCGAGTAGTCTATCATTCGCAATACTACTATAAGAAGTTAGAACGCAATTAGTCGTTTGTTGGTTCGTTCAGTTATTCGTTCACTCAATCAGTTGTTTGTTCATTCATTTACTCGATCGTTCGTTGAACTTCGTTCCTTCCTGCGAACATATTTTCTTCAAGAAATTGGTCCTATATACATCCTCTTCTTCTTCTCCTCCTCCTCTTCTTTTTCTTCTTCCTCCTCCTCCTTTTTCTTCTTCTTCATCATCTTTTCTCTCCTCCGTCAGTTGTGTGCCGACGATGAGATTTTTTACAAGATGGCTCCATTTCTTTCTGTCTCTGATAGCGTCCAATGTCGTTGGTATCATATCTAAACCTTTTTATGAAGGACTGGATCGTGTTTAACGTTTTCTACCCATGTCTCGAATGTCTTCCTCGGCTTCGTTTTCCCTCTACATGACAATACAATGTCCTTGTTGGCTATCCATTGTCATCCATTCTTACCACAAGGCCAAACCCAGTCAGTCTTCTTTTTCTAATCTTATCTACCAGTGTTTCGGTCTGTCCCAGCTCTTTCCGTAAAACCTCATTACGAATTCTGTCTCGTCTAATCTGCCGTGATATTCTTCTTTCTATAGCCAGCTCATTTCCTCCCCTAGAATGGTGGCCCACAGCAGCCATTGACCAGTGACAATTACCTCAGAGCATTGCGACCGTTCGTGCTGTCTCGAGTCTCTGCTTCATTTCCGTAGACTTGGCATGAGCAATTGGTTGGCGAGCAACTGAAGCATTCTCGCAATTTATATAGCGCTATTATTCATGGTTGTGACGTGAGACAGCGAGACTGATACGCCGTGTTTGTTTCGTGTCGCTTCTCCGACAGAGGATAATTATATAGCAGTTGGATAATAGCAGATGGATACTAGCAGATGGATACTAGCAGTTGGATAATAGCAGTTGGATAATAGCAGTTGGATACTAGCAGTTGGAATCTGTAGTACATGTACATGTAGGTGGGGATGGACTGCAACGTCTGATGCTATAGAGTGTTCGGTTGCAATTGATTTGACAAGCGAACGTTTAAGCACAGAGCTTACAACGATTATTCTATGGCCAGAAGGAAATGCATTCTGTGTGTTTCGTTATCTCTTCGATTTGACAGACGACGTCCAAGAAGATTAGCTGCACTTAGATCGAACTAAGCGACCGGCATGCACCTCTCACGGTCCAGAGGTGGTCCTCCTACTGTCTACTAAAAGTACAGCGAGCAGCATCCAACACATGCAAACACACACACATACACCAGTGGCGTAACAACTGAACCGGGGGCCCGTGGACATTTTAAGCTTGGGGGCCCCTATATCCATTAACGGGACTAAACAGTAAAAACAATGAGACGGCTATTTTAAAAACAAGAACGCCTATTATATCTGAAGTAATTTTGGTATCGCAATAGCATAGGCCTACTGGTGAGTTTTCGTAAAGTTTCGCTTTATGAATGTCAGTATTAAAGGCTGTTGCTGTAATCAATAACCCATTGTTAAGGCACATTAGGCCTAGACCTAATGGCTCAATGCAAAACAAGAAAACGGTTCCACGACAATTGGTCTGCAGAAAACTCGTATTGATGAAATAGAAACCGGATTTATGAAAAAAAGCTAGATGGTTTTCTAGCTCAAATGGATGATTTTCATTCATGTATTTCAACATGCATCCAGCTTCTATTTCATATCTAAAAATACCTCATGCAGCCTCTATTTCTCGTTCGTTATTTTCGCCAATCCAGCTTCGATTTCAGATATAAAAATACCTTCATCCAGTTTTCATTTCGTAAGCGGTTTTTTAAAATATCAATCCAGCTTCTATTTTTTATATAAAATTTATATCTTCCTCCAGCTTCTATTTCTCATGCATTATTTCGTCAATCCAGCTTCTACTTCACCTGAAAAAACCTTCATCCAGCTTCCACTTCTCTTGCGTTTTTCATCAATCCAGCCTCCACTTCATGCAGATGTAAAAAAAAACTTTCACCCAGCTTCCATTTCTCAAGTGCTGGACCACTGTTGTCTGTAGACCAGTTGTTGTTAGACCAGTTTGTAGACCAGTTGATGTTAGACAAGTTGTCTGTATACCAATTGTCGTGACACCCATACAAAGGTTCATAGTACATACACACATATGTGCCTGCATGTAATGTAGACTCACTGTGGTCTAGCTGTAGTTCTTCATAGCATTACTTCGTGAATTTGGCTTGTTTCTTACTCCCAGAACTGTGTTTTCATGGCATTCATCTTATAATTATGATGATTACCGGTATTTTCGTTTAGGCTCCGCGATAGTGATGATCCATATAAAAGTAAATGAATGACTGCAGTGACTGTTATTATGAGCTGGAAGGAATGAACACTGCAATGTATGAGTCACTTCAACGTTTGGCTCGTATAGGGACATCGACAGAGACAAAGACAGGCACGCACATATGCAATGCACATACACACAGTGCACAGAGAGAGAGAGTGACAGACAAACAGACCTATCTCTCTCTGTCTGTCTGACAGACAGACAGACAGACAGACAGATAGACACACACAGCTAGAATTAGAGGGGGCGGAAAACAAAGCAGATACTATTTCAAGCATCATTCCTTAACGCTGGAATTGACTGATGGGATAAGAGCGATCAAGTGATCTATGCATAACGCACCTCTGGTCGGGCACTAGGATGCACCTATACCTCCATGGATGAACCTTTACCCTAACCGAAGACCCCGCCCCTAACGTAGGCTACAACTAAGTGTTGATGTCTACTACGGGTCAAATGCTCTCACATCCGATGACCCATACAGTCCCGACAGACACAACACATGCGTATCATTTATCATATCCGTCGTATCCAGGATAGGCCTTCATAATTATGGTCAGACTCTACAATCTGAAACTAACAATAAAACGGAGAACTCCGAAAAAGTACATGAAACTTTTTACTTAATAAGCTTGGGGGCCCTTTGGATCTCGGGGGCCCGTGGATTTTGTCCACCTTCGTTACATGGTTGTTACGCCACTGACATACACACACATACACACGCGCACCAACACACACACACACATCTACACAAACACACGCAAACACACACACTCTCACACACTCATGCTCACACACGCACCCACACACGGACCCACACACGCACCCCCACACACACAAATACACATACACACAATCACCTACTCACACACACACATGCACACACACGCACCAACACACACACACACACAAATACACATACACACAATCACCTACTCACACACACACATGCACACACACGCACCAACACACACACACACACACACACACATCTACACAAACACACTCACGCTCACACACGCACCCACACACGTACCCCCCCCCCACACACACACACATACACACACATACACACAATCACCTACTCACACACACACACACAGACACACACACACACACACACACAGACACACACACTGAAGCATGCATTCAAGGGTTCATCAGGTGAACTGACTAACTGCATTGTAACGTAAATCCCAGGTCAACGTCATCTGAAGCCGCACGGTTTCTATAGCGCATTTAAAATTAATATTGTCGTTTTCCAGACATGATCGGGAGATGAAGAAGTTGACAAACACTGGATTAATTTCGTATAATGGACGACACGGGACCGTTTAAATCAAAGCTGTTATCTATTTTTAATGATGGACCAGTAGGCTATCTATAATATTTATTTTCAGGGAAATGGGAGCCATGCATGGTATCAAATCAGTCCGAGTAAAATGAGGGAAAGAGTCTTGAAGGGGGTGGGGGGCTGGCGAACCCGTGCCCAGAAAATTCTGCAAAACTATATCTTGGCTGATCGAGCTATACGTCTTTTATATAATCCTCTGGCTTAATGCAAAACTGATCCATAGAAGAACTTTAACGAGGTCGGAATACAAGCAATATTATTCTTATTAGGCAATAATATTATAGCCCTGAAGGCCAAACGAGGACGCCCACACATTATGACTCCTTAATTAATAACGAGTCTTATTACAGACTAAGATGTGTAAAACAAACCAATAGCTACAACTATATTTTGTCGTTTTTTGCTTATAGTGCCACAGAGGATTAGTCCTCTCTGTGAGAAATCGAACGATTTTAAAAAGTGATCCTCAATGAGTTAGCCTAATTAGGAGTAGGCTTATATTTTAAATCCAAAGAATATCGAATTTCTTGAATCAGCGACAATTTCATCTGAGAAGAATGGAACGTAAGGAACGAGTGTGGTGGAAAAACCGGAATGCGCTTCCACCGTCCAGAAAATTAGCTTTGAAACAATTTAGTATCACATTGCAAGGCGAAAACAAGTGTAGGCTTATTTATGCATTTTGAAGGCAATTCTGAACAATTTACGCTAGCAAATTAAGCAAGTAAACACATTCCGAGCTAAGGATGTAGTTTGTTTGAGGATTGAGCTTACGTAAATGCCACCTGATGCTGAACCTACAGTTAAAACCTATGTTATACAGGGTGTCCAATAAGTTCGTGAACGATTTTGCTAGCTTGTTAAAAAACAATACACAACAAAAATCAATAATTAATGTACCATTTAATAGGCAATAGTGTTGCCTTTGCTGGCTATAAGCCTATAACAGCTTTCATTCGTCTGGGTAAAGATTCGATGAGGTTGTACAAAGTTTTAACCGATAGGCCTATCGAATTCCATGCTTTTCGCAAACGACGTTTTAGCTGAGCAGGAGTTTTTGGTTCAGAATGTTTGTAGACGCTGCTTAAGAGTATACTCCAGAGATTTTCAATCGGTGAGAGATCAGGAGAGTTTGGAGGCCAGTTTTCAATGTAGTTAGGAATAGTTTTGCTACTACATTAGAAAAGTCTTCGATTTTCCAATGTCTACATGTATGCTGCCGCGCGAATAACAACCGTTTTTCCTCTGAGCGTCTGTTAGCAATGGCGCCTTTCTGCGTTTCCAACTTCTCCACTTCAACTCCACTTTCATGTAATTTCGGATTGTTTCTTTGTTGCTCTTCAGTCGACCTGCCTTGAGAGATTTTTCTATCTGTCTCAATCCAAATCCTCGTCTGTATTTCCCTTTTTGATTATTTTAATTGCAGCCTGTGTCAAAATCTTTGGTCAATCGCATCGTGCATGATCGCCTAACTCGCCTTGCTTGCTTCTTTCAACCCATTTTGCTGCCCAACCTTTCGATCGTCCTAATTTATCGCCTATAACGGAATATGAATATCCTTCTTCAGAAAGAATAGCAGCTTTCGAGCGTAACTGAACGTCTGCTATTTTCCCATTTTCCCCGAGTTTGTTTACGAAAAACGATCGCGAACTGCATAAAATTCGCTAAAATAGCCCTTCAGCATAAATTGATGACGTAATTTCCTCGTTGCAAAAAACTAAAACTTTTTACACTTTTTAGTTTCGGGACATAAAGCTCTTTCAAATGACATAAACATTATTAATGTTTGTTGCAAAACTTTTCTGCTTTCTGTAAGCAAAATCGTTCACGAACTTATTGGACACATGGGCGCCCGCACATAGAGGCAAGGGGGGGCACTTGCCCCCCCTGGAAAATTTGAAACCTATTTTCTCACTACTACTTTTGGGGTTTATAACAAATATCTTCATATTAGAGGATTAAAAAGCCTACTTTTAAATAATACTTTTCGATTTTTTAAAACAAATTTCCTTGCAAAAAGAAGCAATTCATATTAGAAAATTTAAAAAGTGAAACTGAAAAATTTACATCAAGAAACCTCTGTGAAAAATACCCATGCATGTTCTTAACTTCCCGCTTTGCATTTGTTGTCCTTCTGCAAAAATTTTTTTTAACGTTGACCATCGTGTTTTTCCCCCTTTTGCAAAAATTTCTGCGGGCCCCCATGATTGGACACCCTATAGTTTGGATGCATGACTAATAGTGAGTAATTTCAAACACAAAATTTTTATGGTTAGGATTTTCGATTAGAATATGTAGACTTTTCATCAATGAATCAACAATTTACCAGGAAGATATCTAAGAGCAAGTAGGCGTAGGCCTATATACAATAAATTTTAAGACCAGCTAGGGCTGCTAGGCTATAGTGTGTCATTCTACCAGTGACCCGGTTCTGCATTCTGCAATCGTTGTGACACTTAAAACTGCTAACACAACAAGATTTAGTCGTAACGAAGTGTTGCAGGCCTCTTATATATTCGACTTATTTAAAGTTAATAACTAAAGCATTCTTAACTTAAAATCTAAACTGCAACGATATCAAGCTGCAGTCGTCTTCTGTGTGTTTTCAAATTTTGGGGTAATGAAAGATGATTTTAATTACTTAGGCTATTTTAAAATATAGAATCAACTAACTGTCATATATACAGCTTACCTTAAAAAGTTGAGTTCTTAGACAGGTATCTGGTTCGTATGTTATAACGTCTTAGCTTCTGAGCTTCCGAGCTAAGAGATCAGCAGCCCGTGCTTCGTTTTTCTCTCACTATAGTCACGTTTGCGTCTCCAGACTCCAACTCTTGAAAGTGCGGTCTTTGCACGAAGAACAGATTGCAAATAGACACTGAAGCGCTTTTTACAGAGAAGCTCAATGAGGACTTGAACAAAGTCGCAATTCAATTAATTATAATTGCCGAAGTGAAGACGCTTCCTCGGTAGATTCTGCAGCTGAATAGAGAGTCACAAAGATGCGTTTGAAGAGAGAGAGAGATGTCTTTGTGACGTTGTCTTCCTTCACCCGAGTCCTGGTGCGATGTATGGGACCTGAATTCCACGCAGCTTTTATGTAGCGCTGTCACATCGCCCGTGCGCAAAGGCGCTTCTATGAGTCGGGACAGCGAAGAGGAGGCAACGGGACGTACATATCGATGCATGAGACTATATTATATGAACTCGGATATTCAATATATTATCTTGCAGTCGCAGCAGCAGCAGTATCAAGTCACATCTGGACCGGAGAAATATTATAAACCGTAGGCCTATCAGTTTGTCCAGTGGATGCTGTGACCACGCATTTCGCATCCCACACTTAGAGCTTCATATTCCACTCTCTACTCTCTTCTCGCTTTCCCTACGTGACTCTACACTGTCTACAGTGTACACACGGGCACTCCTTTCATCATGTCTCTTGGCACCAGAAACCATATGGTGGCTAGAGTAATTTGATATGATAAACTCACACATGTGTATTTGAGCTAGATCGGACTGCATGCCACACTAGTGCTCTTCTTATGTACACAACACAAGTATTAATATGATGTGGGCTATCGGTGAGGCTAAGTATATGTGAAGTATATTATTCGGACGTCCTGTGTGTTGTGGTCAATCGTAAAGTGTCGAATGAGTGTTGCCTCAGTTCATGCGAAAGAAGCAGACTGCAGCGCGCGATTAGCATAAGCCTCCTCCGCATCAGCACATCGTAACAAGACGATAAAACCGATGGATGAAGAAGAATATCGAGTATCGTCGTTTTTCTCTGTTTTCCTAACAGCTGCAGCAGCAGCAGCAGCTCCATATCCGCAGCATGTCCACCTCCGTATCTTCACATCTGTATCTTCACCTCCGTATCTTCACATCCACACCCTCACATTCGTATCTCCACCTCCTTACATCCTACTGAATGAATAAAACATAGCAGAGCTGCTGAGTCAAAAGGCGCAACAGGTGCCATTAACTGAAACAATTGCGCATCATAAGCAGCATCAGACGCCAACGATTCGGTAAGTATGATAATGACGCATTTAATAGACGCAGTTTATTGACACCATTAGGCTTTTATACAAAGGCTGTAGGCCTATAATATTCCGTTTGCATGCATGCTTACTCTCTTAAGCTCTACATACTTGAGTATACGATTCGTACATTAGACGAGTAAGCTTAATGGATCTTTTGTTCTTTTCTAGAGGCTTACCAAGTGAATTGTACTTGAAAGAGATTGAACATAAAATGTTGTTTATCTATAGCAACAGGATGCAACGATAATGTAGGACTATGATATATAGTTAAACTAGTTAAAGCTAAACATTAGCAGAGAATAAAGTAAAAATGTTCTTAGCGACTCGAAATATTAAGTACCGGTAACAGTTAGCATACTGTCTGTAGCTAAGCTTTCATCAATAATCGAAAGGGTTGAAAATAGAGGAAGTCACGATTGAATGAATTACGCCTACGCTGTTATGAAGTTCACACGCACACATACACACGCACACGCGTGCGCATACACAAAGAGACACTCGTATAGCCTAATTATAGGCTACTAGTCTTTTATCATTGTTTTATGCACACTACTTACTAGTTACAAGCACCCGGCGTTCTCTCTTCCCGATACGCTTATGTAGGCTACTAATTATAGCCAGTGTTTAGCCTATATAGTTTTAGGAATCAGGCTCTTGGTACAGGTGGTCTACGAGAATAGGGTTGAGAGCTTGAAGTGGCGCTAATTCAATGATGAAGAAAGATGGACGTCGACGAAACCAAAGAGATTATTTGTTTGATACCGTACTCAACCGACGTTTCTTCCATCCAACAACAGAGGGCTTCAACTCTGAAAAAGTGGACCAACACTGAGGATCGAGTAAGGTACGAATATAATTATACGATCATAGCTTTATGCGAGAAAATGACTTTTGTGGAATGAGAATAGAACAGCTGCAATTGACCAGAAACATAGTCTGGTAAGAACATTTGCTCCGATTTATATACATATATATAATTATATATAATATTATAGCACAGCTTGTAGCGATTGCAGCGGAAGTAACAGCAGCCATAAATGATTTTCTAAGAGACTTAGACTTAGACTTAGTTCCTCCTGTTCCGATCGGAGCATTGGTCAACAAGTCTTCGCCACTCCACACGGTCACCAGCTACTTCCTCCGCCTCGTCCCAATCCATTCCCATCTTCTCCAGATCTTCCTTAAATGTACGTCTCCAGGTGTTTCTTGGTCTGCCTCTTCTTCGCTTTCCCCCCTCCGGAACCCATGTTATCGCCGTCTTTGCAATCCTCTCCTTTGGTAGTCTAAGAATGTGCCCCGCCAACTTTCCTCTTCTCTCCATGATGACATACTCCAGGTCTCTTGATCCCGCCAATTTCAACACCTCCTCATTTCTGATGTGATCTCTCCATGAGATGCCCAGGATGAATCGTAGGCACCTCCGGTGGAAGACATTTAGCTGTTTTGTTATCTTCGCCGTTGTTTTCCATGTTTCACTTGCATATAATACCACAGGCAGCATCAACGACGAATACAGTCGGATCTTTGTGTCACTATGTATCGATCCTGATTTCCACACTGTTCTCATTCTTTGGAAGACCGCAGCTGCTTTACCAATTCTTGTCCTTACATCCACCTCTATTCCTCCATCCCTTTCCATATAGCTGCCCAGATATGGAAAGTGGTTGACATACTCTATGTTTTCCTGTCCGATTTTGATGTTCGGATGCTCACTGTCGCCGATTATCATAGCTTTAAAAGTTAGCTAAAATAAACCGGTTATGAACATAGGATAATTCTTATTTCACTCGGAATAGGCCTGGGTCATTTGGTGCGTGTGCACTGTGCAATGCACTGTACATGCAGATCTGATTTAGTCAACTTAATAAGTCGCTAATTAATTACATCTTGACTAAATGGGTTAACGACTGACTTTACAACTTAATCGACCATAATTCACATGCTTGAGATAGCAATTGATTAAGTCGCTTAGGCAAACAAAACAAAAGACGAGAAATGAAATTAATGGCAAACTAATGCTTCAATAGGCTATAATATTAACTAGTGAATTAAAGACCTGCAAAGATGGCATTACCAAAGTCCACCTTATAGTGCAGCAGATAACGACGTGAATTAAAGCAGTGACAACACGAAAGGAGTGGGTTGAATGGTTGATATGTTAGGGTTAATGTTAGGGCTAATGCCGTGGTGTCAACCAAAGAAAGAGTTGCATCATATAACTCGACAAAAGCAAAAACCAACAGTAACAAAACCGGTTTCAGTTTCAGCGGGCTTAGACAGTTTCACACGCTGCAATCAAGTCTTGCTGTTGGTTATTAATTTTATGCAATATTATAAGGTTCTATACGCGGCATCTGCACGGGTAAATAGACGCCTTAGTTTTCGAAGCATGATTCTACCGGTAAACAAACGCCGGTTATCTGAGAGCTTGCTTTACCAGCTACTGTTTCTTCACGATAATTGAACAAACAGCACGCTAAAATAGTAAATACTCCTACAAATGAACAGCGAAAAAAGCGCGCGTTTCTTGTCTGAATTTTAAAAAATTCCAATTATGCCACAAATCGATACAGTAGGTCTAATATAGGCCCTAGCCTCAGACAATATGCAAAACGTATTTTCTAGAGAAATTCCAAAGTAATTTCCCATTAATTCAATTGCATTCTCACAAGTAGGCCTACATATATACTTAAGCCCTAATCTGCATTATAGTTTGCAACTAAGTTGTTGGCCAACTCTATAGGCCTACAAACTGCACAATTTGCCTTTTTCTATAGGCCTATAGATCTATGCTATGTCCTACATAATGTCAATAAAAAAATCACAGATAGAAAGTATTAGAAAAAATCACAGATAGAAAGTATTAGAAACATTGCTCAGTGCAATAAACATAATAGGCCTATATAGGTCCCTAGAGTAGATTACTGGTAGGCCGATAGGCCGATACACTTTGCTTCACGCTTACTATAAGCGACGTTTGCAATAGAAGCAAAAGTAGCAACTGACTATATAAATAGTCTATATTAGGCCTATTATATAAAGTAAATATGCCAGCTCTGAGTTGAAGCATGGCCGTCGACAGACTACAATCATACAATGACGACTCCGACTCTTATAAATGCGTTTATAGAAGCGCCACATAATCGAACGCCAGAGATCAACACTCGTATCGAGGCGCCATCTAACGGGAGAAGGGCCATCTTTCATCAAACAACGACGAACAGCCAATGAGAGACTGTCGTCTGTTCTGTTGAGAGTGGCAAACGATCAACAGAAGTGCGCGCACTTTCATTTGCACGACACTCGGCTCGACATGTCAGTCTAATGCGAAAACAACCGCGGGATTTAGGACTGCAGGCGCCTTTGATATCATGTATGGCCTCACTCGTAGTGCGCATTGGTTTGCATATAATGTAACATAATTATGCACTGATTATTTATGCAGCTCTAACTTCGGTTAAAGGTATATGCCTGAGGCTGATACTGCATCATTAGTTACACAAAACACTTGCAAAGTACCGGTATATAGGCCTACTCCTAATTGGCATTCGACTGCTTGATACTGTAGATGATGATCATGCTGACAACGCTCCTGTCCGTTTAACCAAAATCACAAGCTAGACCTATTAAATTGTTATTACTCTTATTTATACGTTTATTAGAGGACATCACCGAAAGAAGTGTTTTTCGTTGGCGAAAAGCAACTGTAGCCTGCATGAAAGGTTGATTCAAGATCTCTAAACAGTGAGCGATTCTCAGAGCCTCGATCGAGATCAGAGGAGGTTCTCCAATCCACGCATCACAATATTATGAAGTGAGAGCTTAGAACGAACGTTGGCCCATACATGTATATAGGTCTACTGTTGTTAAGACAACAAACTACTTAGAATGTGGTTCCAGTGCATTTTCAGGTTTCTCTTTAAAACACACGACGTTTTCTGAATCGTTCACACGTGTTTGAGATAGCAAATGCCAATTCGGGAAATACATGTATACTGGAGAGTGAGGAATAACCTGCAATGACCTTGAAATCATAATGTCTGTGCGATTCACCTGAGAGATCGCTCATTATTATTGGCCTACCATGCATGTTTGTATGCATAGCCTATGTATTATATGCATTATGAGCATTTATATGGCGCCTTACAATAACCTTACGAAGGCGCCCATGAAATTGCATGTCCTCTTTCCGATTATTCTACCTCCATAGCTATGTAGGCTCCAAAAACTATTTGAATATACTCGATAAGTTTGCTTTGCTTTCAGGTTATTGAAAACAGATTGACGCACGAGTTTTCTAGACTGTGCAAAGTGTGCATTCAAGTTTAGAGTTTATTCAGAAAAAAATTTGAAACCTAGCCTATTGTTATTGAAGGTTGTAAATGACAAGTGAAGCGAGCGAACACCAGCAAGGACCGGACCATATGGCATAAGCAATCTGCAGAGTAGCTGAGACTGTTTTCGAATGCCATGGCTTTTTCCAGGTAGGCCTACAGCAGTTAGAAGCAAACACGAAAAGAAGAATTCTGAAGAACGATACCAGAAAGGCTTACTTAAAACCACTAAATACTTATTTTGATCGCTTTGAACATGCTTCGAAGAAATAACTAGATTAACTAATGTAGGCTAACTCACACCGTGTCACACGAAGTTCAAACCCACACACCCTAAACAATTCATTTCTAAAGCTTAACCAGTTTATACCCACACCAAAGGAACGAAAATGCGCACTGATGAAATGGAATCAAGAAGCGACGAAATTCCCATTTAACGTTGTTTTTTTAAAAATCTGCTTCAATCATTGAATGCAATTTCATCGAAATAATTCTCAAGCAATGGAATGAAGAGAGTAGATAAATCCGAATAAACGTCGAAACGCGACAGTCGTCCACTTTCTTCGCCATTTCAACTTAACTGAATTTGCACTGATCAGTGTCAAGTAGACTGCAAGCTAACGAACGCGAGCATATTGCCTGATCAATCCGTCATCCAAAAACAAAATGTCTTTCAACCTCATTAAACATGCAGCGACTGCAGCCAATCGAAAAGATTTTGCACGTAGGCCTATACGTCTGGAGGGTCACTTCTCGACACCCACATAAGACAAGTTTCACAGTTTCTTTCCAGTGTTTCCACTGATTTGTTTGGAGCCGTGGCAACGACAAATAGAAGAAGACGTTTGACTGAGCAGATCTGTGTCACAGTGTCATACCACGCTAAACATTTATAGCCTACCCAAAGCATAACAATGTTATTTGGCCGTGCATGAAAAATCCTCAGAAAGTCGAAATTGCTAATTTGCGTGAAATTGACTCAGAAAGCAAGTAAGCAAATGTTAATGCGCAAAATTGATTTCTTGGAAAGCCTATGTGTTTTCCTTGTCGTGATGGCTACCAAATTCTGAAGGCTTATAATCTTATAGGTAATTTTATTTCCAATTCAAGTATCATGCCTGCCCCCAAAACCTAGTTTAGCATGTCTCTTTAGTACCCTACGTCATGTTCATTGAAACAAAATGCAGCCAATGCCAGTAAGGAAAGGTCATGACAATGTCTTTTAAAAACTGGTGGTGCAAGGGTGAAACGTGGATATCGAATTAGCGATGAAATCGGAGATCGATAAAAAAAGAAAAGGCCTGTCTAGTGTCTATCCCATGGCAGTCACGCCTCGTTAACTAACTAACTAACTAACTAACTAACTAACTAACTAACTAACTAACAGTAACTAACTAACTAACCAACTAACTAACTAACTAACTAACTAACTAACTAACAGTAACTAACTAACTAACCAACTAACTAACTAACTAACTAACTAACTAACTAAGCTTAACTAACTAACTAACTAACTAACTAACAGTAACTAACTAACTAACCAACTAACTAACTAACTAACTAACTAACTAACAGTAACTAACTAACTAACTAACCAACTAACTAACTAACTAACTAACTAACTAAGCTTAACTAACTAACTAACTAACTAACTAACTAACTAACTAACTAACACACTAACTAACTAACTAACTAACTAACTAACTAACTAACTAACTAACTAACTAACTAACTAACTAACTAACTAACTAACTAACTAACTAACTAACTAACTAACTAACTAACTAACTAACTAACTAACTAACTAACTAACTAAGCTTAACTAACTAACTAACTAACTAACTAACTAACTAAGCTTAACTAACTAACTAACTAACTAACTAACTAACTAACTAACTAACTAACTAACTAACTAACTAACTAACTAACTAACTAACTAACTAACTAACTAACTAACTAACTAACCAACTAACTAACTAACTAACTAACTAACTAACTAACTAACTAACTAAGCTTAACTAACTAACTAACTAACTAACTAACTAACTAACTAACTAACTAACTAACTAACTAACTAACTAACTAACTAACTAACTAACTAACTAACTAACTAACTAACTAACTAACTAACTAACTAACTAACTAACTAACTAACAACTAACTAACTAACTAACTAACTAACTAACTAAGCTTAACTAACTAACTAACTAACTAACTAACTAACTAACTAACTAACTAACTAACTAACTAACTAACTAACTAAGCTTAACTAACTAACTAACTAACTAACTAACTAACTAACTAACTAACTAACTAACTAACTAACTAACTAACTAAGCTAACTAACTAACTAACTAACTAACTAACTAACTAACTAACTAACTAACTAACTAACTAACTAACTAACTAACTAACTAACTAACTAACTAACTAACTAACTAACTAACTAACTAACTAACTAACAGTAACTAACTAACTAACTAACTAACTAACTAACTAACTAACTAACTAACTAACTAACTAACTAACTAACTAACTAACTAACTAACTAACTAACTAACTAACTAACTAACTAACTAACTAACTAACTAACTAACTAACTAACTAACTAACAGTAACTAACTAACTAACTAACTAACTAACTAACTAACTAACTAACTAACTAACTAACTAACAGTAACTAACTAACTAACTAACTAACTAACTAACTAACTAACTAACTAACTAACTAACTAACAGTAACTAACTAACTAACTAACTAACTAACTAACTAACTAACTAACTAACTAACTAACTAACTAACTAACTAACTAACTAACTAACTAACTAACTAACTAACTAACTAACTAACTAACTAACTAACTAACTAACTAACTAACTAACTAACTAACTAACTAACTAACTAACTAACTAACTAACTAACTAACTAACAGTAACTAACTAACTCACTAACTAACTAAGCTTAACTAACTAACTAACTAACTAACTAACTAACTAACTAACTAACTAACTAACTAACTAACTAACTAACTAACTAACTAACTAACTAACTAACTAACTAACTAACTAACTAACTAACTAACTAACTAACTAACTAACTAACTAACAGTAACTAACTAACTAACTAACTAACTAACTAACTAACTAACTAACTAACTAACTAACAGTAACTAACTAACTAACTAACAGTAACTAACTAACTAACTAACTAACTAACTAACTAACTAACTAACAGTAACTAACTAACTAACTAACTAACTAACTAACTAACTAACTAACTAACTAACTAACTAACTAACCATAAGTTACTACAGACTTCGTCGGTAGGACAACGTCGGAAATGTATACTTTTGTATAGGCCAAGTGTATAAGCCTGGGCCTATATATTATTATATTGAAAGAGTGATAAAAATGCATCGCCAATTGAGTTGTGACCAAGACAGCTAAATGCGTTCATATCTCACAGAATGAATATATACATTTATTGAACGATTTAGCCTAGTTACTGTAATGTAGGCATATATATATATATATTATATAGACTATACATGTATATACATGTATAATATGCATACAATATGATCTTTCTTTTACTTCTGCTAGGCTGCAAGTAGCCTATATTAATCCACCTCTTCTTTCTGTCAACAGCCAATAGAGTTTCTCGACTCTTATTTTGGTTTAAATGGTAAGAGAGAAGTGCAAATGGTTTATAACTCCATCCAGTCTGATTTTACTCCACCTCTGCTTGCACTTTCGCGGTGCCAGTCCCAAGTCTGGATAAGGACAAAGTAGGAGGGTGATGCAAATGATCTGGGTCATTAGGCAGTGTTGTGAAAGTGACACCATACTTTTCCAATCTGATTTTTATCTGCTATCAGTCTACAGAACATCCTCAACAGAGCCGCTAAGATATGTCTGCTTCTATTTCTCATAAATCTTATATGAATACATGTATCAACATTGCTCTAGTACAATGTAATACATAATTCGGTTACTGTATTGTTCCTGTTGAGTCTCACGTTCGCTAGATGGCGACCGTGCCAGAGTACGTCTGAGATCAACAGTTCGTTCTTTACAGCTGATGTTCGAAACGACGAAACCGGTGAATGAAACAAAACTTGCTTAACAGAATGGAACAATTGCAGAAATATTATTGCTCGTTGTTCGATTATAAATTGATTTGCCAGTTGTATTTTGAAGGAGTAAAATTCTTCAAAGTCTCGTTGTAATTTTTTTTATATTTTTAGGATATGCCTCAGGCGGCAAAGCTTCTTTGATTGGGAAGTTCAGCGAAATAGTCTAATAGGCTAGCCAGCATCTTGTCCTTATTCTTTCGAGCCAAGTAGGCTATACTAACGCGATACAATATTGAATTGCTTCATCCAAATCAAGAAAATCGACCATCACACTACCACTATTCATAAACGCTGGCAAACTGTTCAAGTCTGTGCTTTGCTGTAGCCTAAAGCTAAGCGCAGAGCACCAGCTTATTCACGAGCGCTGCGTTTCATCAGAGGGGCTGTACAAAGATTGATGTCCGTCCAGCGTAGGCCTGAGTCCAGCTGCCAGAGAGAACATCAGTATAGCACTTCTAAAGTAAAGTATACAGTAAAGCCTAAACTACAGAACTACTAGTCTTTGTATAACGAATCACAGTCACGATGTTCTCTGTAGGCCTATACACGTCGTTCTTATGCTAGTCGTCATACATTTATCGCTATCACAAAGTCAACATCTCTATAGCGCTATAGGGCCTACCGGTATCCTAATAGGCCTACAGAGTGCAGGAACCATCTTATTCACGAGTGCTGAGCATAATTATTAATTCAGAAAAACTTAGTCAGCTATTGTTTTAACTTTCATGCTAACAAATAATTACTCGAGCTGCGTCGTTGTTCTTGGCAAAGCTGATAACTAGGTCTACAATGCCCTACATTCCGATTTTCAGCGGTCTACGGTCTAGAGAGTCTATAGATCTTTCTGTCACTGAAGATAATTATTATAAGTCGATGAAATAATTCGACAGCCGCGAACGGAATCACATTCGTCTGTCAGTTTCTAGACATTCGTCTTCTTACCTACTTACCGATGACTCAAAGTCACGTTTCGACTGCGGTCTGTGAAGTCAGAAGCTGATGTCTACATCACACAGCTTCTGTGACATATTGGCAGATGGCCTCCAGGCAAAATATGTAATTCAAAGATGACCAAATGGCCGCGACAAGCTTAGGCTTATTCAACGCGGACTGTGTACTGCGTAGCCTATACTGCAGCGCATGTCAGCGGGTTGATCTTTCTTCCAAAGACCTGGACTCTGTTTCTTCTGTGCCAGTCTAGTCTGGCGGATGATGATCATCATTATTACTCTCGCAATAAATTTAATACATACATGTAATTTGATCCATAATTCTGGAGAACAGTGAACAACAGATAATCCTACCTGTCCTACATTTACGATTTGCTTATAAGCTTGCGGCAGATCAGATGCAAAAAATGAGCATGACGTCAGTGTATAATGTTTGTACGTGCACTTGTTATAGCGCCCCTTCAAGCTCTCTCTACTCAGAGGCGCTCCCGAATGCAGAGCGGACACTGCATCGGAGTTTCACGCCGAAGCGCTGAGCAAGTGTGAGTGAAGGACTTGCCCAAGGTCCTTACGCGGCGAGGTGGATTCGAACCTCGAACCTTCCGGCTCCAAGGCAACGACGCCACCACTGCACCACCGCGCCCCATATGCATTGTATATAACTATATACGGTTACTGTAATATTATTACTAGTAGTATTAATGTTATTCATTATATTTACTATTGTTATTATTACTATTTTTTAAATTATATTAATTAAAGTTATTATTGAAATTTTCGTCATGGATATTAATGAACTGTTCAAACAAGTGTAACATTTCAGTACTGGAAGGTCAAATGGTAAACTATAGTTGTTGCCAATGTTGCATGGACCGATATCAAAGCCAATGATTCGAGCTATATATAGGATGTCTAATATTAGCACATAATTAAGATCGGCGAAATAATTGTGATAGCTAGACTTTGTGTATGGAACTCCAATAATGTTATTCTGTTCAATGCACACGACATGCGTTTCTAAGCTTCAGCACTGAAGTAAGTTTTGACAAATTAAGTATTTTCTAATTTTCTAAGGCTCAATCATAACATTTATGGTGACACTATCGTATTACGAACAAAGATGAACTTGTAAGAACTAGAGACGCGACGGAAGATCGTAATACACTGTACGTGGAGAAAGTTCATCATGGCGGCCGCTAAGGTTCCAAGAATCGACGGCACAAGGTGACAAGGTGATCTTAGCCTATTACGAAGGTCAGTAATAAAAACTGTCCTTGATAAATTTTCTACAGAATTTATTGGTTGTGCCTATCATATTTATCAAAGCTTAGCATGATATGCACATGCGCATGTGTAATAACTTTATGCAATATTATTTATATGCCCAGATCTAATTATATCTTATAATACTAGGCCTATACCTAAATAACAGAGACATTTTACGATTGCTTATCAATATATGAGCACACCGACATAAAATTTTGTTGGTGACATAAATATAGATCCTGGTATTCTGATTGGTGTATATAATTTTATACCCATAAATAAATTTTCCAATACGTCGACGTCACGACGTGTGGGTGAGCGAGAGCTGGCCGTGGATGGATGGATGGATGGATGGATGGATGGATGGATGGATGGATGGATGGATGGATGGATGGATGGATGGATGATGGATGGATGGATGGACGGATGGATGGATGGATGATGGATGGATGGACGGATGGATGGATGCATGGATGGATGGATGGATGTATGGATGGATAGATGGATGGATGTGTGGATGGAAAAATGAACGGATGGATGGTTCGCAGAGCAGTACCAGCGCCAGTACCAGCGTCTGCAAGCGAT
>OX243812.1:35735248-35742748 GCA_945859605.1 Lumbricus rubellus
CAGGACTCGATCAACAAGGCCATACTAAGCTTCACAAAAAGAATTCGAGCTCGTATTAAAGCAGGGAGTGGACACTCACATCATACCCCACAATAAACTGCAAAACGTATTTCTGAGGCCGTAGTGAAAAGTGATATCATTTGACATGGAAATCAAGAATTGACGTTAATTTTCCCACGGAAATTTGAAAAAACCAAAATCAAAGTTTAAACAGCTGTAACTTTTGCAAATATAAAAAGTTTTCAGCGAAACTTTCAGGGACTGTTGCAAATTCATTCCCCTTCAAATTGGAAAATTTTCGGAGAAAAATTGCAATCGGTTGCAAAGATATTGCATTTTATCCGGTGGTACATTTTTTTTTGAGCCACCCTGTATGTGGTCATTTTTATATGCTGTAGTATAAGCACCCGATCATTCATTTACGCATCTTGCACGCAAGCATTTTCTCCCATAATATGGCTGGACATTAATCTCACCACATGTTGTATATTTCTTAATAATTTCATACATAAATATAGGCCTAAATGTGTATAAAATATATATATATATATATATATATATATATATATATATATATATATATATATATATATGTGTGTCTGTGAGTGTGTGTGCGCGCGCGCGCGTGTGTGTGCATGTGTGTGTGTGTGTGTGTGTGTGTGTGTGTGTGTGTGCCTATGTCTGCGTGTATCTATGTAGCATTGCATTTTGCAGTATAGGATCCTATAGATGTAGACGATTTCATAGATGGCTGTTGCGCTGCAGGTCATGACCCTTGACCTGATACGCATGCGCCGTCGTTTCAGTTGGACTGGAAGAGATAAATTGCGATCGATGAAGATTTATCGACGATTTATTTCTTCCAGTGATTGATTGATTGATTGATTGTTCCATGCACTGCTGAGAATAATATTCATTTCCGAAATATTAGAATATGCACGCTTTTAGGTATCCGTGGGTCTGTAAATGCGTTTGTGCGCATGCGTGACGGTGGATGCATGCATGGGTGCCTTTTTGTGTGCTTCTGTATCTGTGTTTGCATGCATGGGGGGGCCCAAAATGCATGCGTCATTGCGTTGAAGGATGAATTTTTGCTAAAAATAATTTCAGCATGTCGAATTCAATAGAACTAATTTGATTTTACTCTAGTCTAAGCTTATAGTCTGTACCATTTGGAGTTGCAATTACATGTAGACATGGAAAATTACAGATTCAAAGATGTATGCTGAACTACAAATAAAAAAATTACAAGTGCAGTTTAAATGCATCAGTTATCAGAATAAAGTCCAGACTAGAAATTGCAGTAAAAATAGGCCTACAACTGTAACTCATTCATTCGAAATGTGTCATTTTTTGTGTATACGCCTACCCCTGCCAATTGCTTTGGTTCTTTGCTTTACATTTTTACATCACGTTCGATGCAAACTTCCTGCTGCGGTTATGTGGACTCTTGCATCAGCAATTCGCTGTGTATATACATTATACACATACACCCACACCCACCCACCCCCCACACCCACGCACACACACACATTCGCTGATGACATTCAAGCATAATATGCACGACAGTGGACGTATATTAATTATAGCCTACGTCCATCACTTTCGTGCAGCAGCAAAATGCAATGAACTCTGTTGGGATAATTATTATGTTATAATGCCATTGGTGTAGCTTTCTGGCTGGATGACTTCAAATCGCCTGCTTTGAACCCATCTAAAACCCAGTCTATTTGGCTTATCATCGGTCGCAGACTTGTCTAGACCTTCACCTGTTCGCTGAGACCTTCCCCATATTGTTTTCTCGCGTATACCATCAAGAACCTTGGTTTGACACTTGATCAAGAACTTAATCTTTCTCAGCTCTTCAATTGACTTAGTCGTATATACGAAACTGTTACTACCAGCCACGTCAGTTGCGTACGTGTTGCCCTACGGTCCCTATATCCCATGGTGCTGTTTAGCAGCTGCATCTGTGGTCCTTGGTCCTTGTCCACTCATTCTTTACTAGCAGAATAATTATTGATCGTTGCTGCCCAGTTGTTGCTGGTCACCCATCAAGCTTAATAGTGCGTCTTGGCCGGGTCCTTCACGCTGTATGTATGTATGTATGTATGATTGTATGTATGTATGTATGTATGTATGATTGTATGTATGTATGTATGTATGTATGTATGTATGTATGTATGTATGTATGTATGTATGTATGTATGTATGTATGTATGTATGTATGTATGTATGTATGTATGTATGTATGTATGTATGTATGTATGTATGTATGTATGTATGTATGTATGTATGTATGTATGTATGTTTGCAGTGTTTTTGCGCTTGCATGCATGTACATGTATGTATGTGTGCTCCTTGAAACCTTCAGAGAGCTTTGCAAGAATGTGGCTTAGAGCTCGTATACTAAATCCGCTTATAAAGACGGCTTCAGATAAGCCGCAAATGTTTCTTAAGCTGCCTAGGGCTGAATGGTTCTTATGAACGCAGAAAGAAGGAAGAAGAAGATTTTCTTATGCTTCATATATCATCAAATGGACGAGAAAGTCTGATGTACTCGAGTTGATTTGCTGTCGATAAAAATGACGGAAGAGAATGTTTCCAACATTTCCACGCATTGGTCTGCAAGAGATTCGCATTCAGCCATAGTTTCGACTTACGCAGTGCAGAATTTACAGATGTAGATGGACAGGGGCGCGGTGGTCTAGTGTGGGGCGCGGTGGTCTAGTGGTGGCGTCGTTGCCTTGGAGCCGGAAGGTCCGAGGTTCGAATCCACCTCCCCGCGTAAGGACCTTGGGCAAGTCCTTCACTTACAATTGCTCAGCGCTTCGGAGTAAAACTCCGATGCAGTGTCCGCTCTGCATCGGGAGCGCCTCTGAGTAGAGAGAGCTTGAAGGGGCGCTATAACAAGTGCACATACATACATACAGGAATGTAGAGGTAGGCTAAATGTCAAGTCAAAGTGACTGAACTGCACGTGCTTACATGTCGCTATAGAAGTTTGTTTGCAGAAGATCGGAAGACGATATAGTTGAGGTCCAAACGTAGATATCCTATAGTTATACGCATTCATGTTTCCAGTGCAGGAAGGTGTTTCCGTTATCTGGATAAAACTAATTCTATTCGTTCGCCACTATCATGGAAAGGACTTCACTTCAGCGCTCGTGAATACTTTGCATTCAGTTCTAGAGTAACACCTAGAAAGTTCTGTGAGTATACGACACTCAAAGAAGGTTCCCAAGATTTTATTTGTAGAATAGTCATGGGTCATGGGCCTATATTTCTTTGTTTTATTTTGTGTTTTAGCAACCCTTCTTCCTACACATCGTGATTGTGGAGAACTAAAAATCTCAGACTGCTATGACACACAGTTTGGCACAGGCGCAAATGGATGCACACAAGTGGACACACGTGTAATAACAAAAGGGCAAAGTAGGATTATGAAATGAACACTTTATCATAGATAGGCTATTGGGCAAAGGATACCTTTTTTTACTTTGAACGTGCACGGGCTCCCGAACAGATTTTTTAGGGGTTGGCAAAAATAGTTAGATTTTGTAGCGAGAGCTTCAACATGTAGAACAGGTAATTAAGAATATGAAAATTTTTACTGGGATTTATTAAAAGTAAAATTTGAAAATCTAAAACAGTAGGCCTATACAAAATTAAATCATAATATATTCGCCACAATGCAGTTACTGTATAGGCCAACGCTGCTACGCGACATAATTCTTTATTATAAAGGAAAGCAACACGGAAACTCTGTGGACAAAATTAGAATTTTTCTATTCCTATTTAAGGTTGTATTTAAAAGCCAAGAATTTGTAGTTAAAAAATAGGTATCAATTTTTCAGAAAAAGAAGAAGAAGAAGAAGAAGAAGAAGAAGAAGACGACGACGAAGAAGAAGAAGAAGAAGAAGAAGAAAAAGAAGAAAAGAAGACGACGAAGAAGAAGAGAACGAGAAAGAGGAAGAGGAGCAGTCCCTTGATCTAGGCCTGAGGTTGCCGTTGGTGTTGTAAAGTATTATGTATTCCCTGCTTGCTAGGACGGGTGGCCGGCCAGTCCTCTCTCTCGCCATCTAATCGTTCTTTTTCACCGACAGTGTATGGCCTGTGTACACGCCTAATTATATCCATTATAGTTGAGTTTGCTAGAGAGCTTAGGTTCCATGGAACAAAATATATCTCAGTTCTAATATATCAAGATTTAATTTGGATTTTTTAAAAAATTTCTGTCCTTCTTTAAGTCGAGTAATAATAATTATTATAATTAGAGGGATGCATTAACTTTGTGAGTATACGGAATCCTTTGTCCTGAGAGACCTCATCATAGTAGACGGTGATGCGTTCTGTCTGTTCCATGGCCTCTCTCTCTGTCTATGAAACGAGAACTATTGGAGACTTTTTCTTTCGAATTAAACATCTCCTATCCAATTATCCGCCATAATTATTACGAATATCTGCTTTCTTAATTAAGGAGATTATGGAGATAGATCTATCCAAGGACATTTAGATGCTGCATGCACGCACCATGCGCATGTGCAAAATATCCTTCACGTCCTACACGCAAATCACAGAATAGATAAAGCACATGCAGCTACGCTTTATCTATTCTGTGATGCAAATACACTGTGTCCGGTGGAGTGGGGGCTCGAAAGGACCCATGTTTTATTTATGAAAATATATAATTATAGTAAATGTTCATCGATTTGCAAAATCAAAACACCGTTTCAAAATTAGTTTACAATATCATATTTACCAAAATATCGAAATCTCTTCACTTCATCGTGTACTTTAACGTTAATAATATTTATGTAGCTCTTGGTTGAATGCATGGATCGGATGATCCTAAGTGAGACGACATGTACCATAATATATATATATATATAAATAATTATATATAGGCTATATAGTAGAAGCCTATAGCGTGGACCAAACTATTGCGTGATATAATTAAGGCGATTGAGTCTTTTAAGACGAAATCTACTATGAGTAAATTTCTTTTCATCATCGTCGTTGTCGTCGTCGTTGTTAGAAACGAGTGATTCGACCGCTTTCATTAAGCATTAATACACGCATGCGTGGTCCGTTTACAAGAGACCTATATATTTGTCTTTCCCTATATGTGTCTCTGTCTCTGTCACCCTGCATATTCGTATGTCTTCAGTATCTCTCTGTATGTGTCTGTCTGTATCTCTCTTTTTGTCTCTATCTGTCTCTCTTTCCGTATCTCTGTCTGTCTCTATGTATTTATATCCATGTCTGAATAGCATTATATGGACTGTATAATATATATATATTCTAATAAATGTCCCCATACATCATACAACATAGGTTACCTATCTATCATGAAGATAAGCTGATCAGAGACCTTCATTGTCAGCGAGATATCAATCTATTTGCTATTTATGCCATATACCGGTATCTGCTCTGATTCTATATGATATAAGTGTAATATATGCACTGTGCCCCATAAAAAAACACACCAAAAAACTTTGTCATGAAACGCATGTAAGTCTGAATAGCATTATATCTATAGCTGTATAATAGGCCTATATATACTATATAGCCTAATAGGTGACGTGGGAGGCGGCCAGGACAGCTGCAGAGGACAGAGTGACGTGGAGGACCTGTGTCGCCCGATGCACTACAAATGCGTGGAAGGACTAAGGTCTAAGGTAAGGTCTAATAGGTGTCCCCATACATCATACAACATATATAGACTACCTATCTATCATGAAGATAAGCTGATCAGAGACCTTCATTGTCAGCGAGATATCAATCTATTTGCTATTTATGTCATATACCGGTATCTGCTCTGTGTTTCTATATGATAAAGTATAATATATATATATATATATATATATATATATATATATATATATATATTATAGGCCTATATATAAGAGGAATAAGATTATAGACTATATATAATTCATATATACATGTATATATTTTCATCTATTTGCCTAGCCTATACGTATTTTCTTTGAACATATCTTCTTCACCATCACTGTCCTCGATTTTTCTTTCCCAGTTCTCTTTTAGCCATGCATATATATTATATAATTCACTGCTTATAACTCTAAGCATGCAGTCCGTTGAATCCGATTAGTCAGCCACTTGCACTTAGTGCCTAAATATTTCAGCACGCTCACTATAGGATAACATGTATAGTCTATGACCAGCAATTGAGTTTTCATTGCAACGATAAGTTAAGTCTCCAGCAAATATTAGTTATGCGGTGCGAACTTAAATTTCAATTTCTACAGCGAGGACAGCATGGCAATAATGCCATCCTCACAACAACTCTAGTCCTTTTTTCATGTCTGTTAAAATCAGCAACGATAAAAGTCACATTGACCAATAATGATAATAATAATAATAACTTGTACCAGTGTTAGCATATGAATCATCGATGAATATCTTCATGACCTCTCAAGACCATGTCAACGAGTTCACGCATATACCTCAAGTCGGTCGCTATAACAAGTGCACAACACTGCACATACATACATACATACAAACATACAAACATGCATACAAACATACAAACATACATACAAACATACAAACATGAATACAAACATACAAACATACATACAAACATACATACATACACGATAACTCGTCTCCAACTATCTACTCTTCTCCACAAATCAAACTTTTGGCAGGCCTAATTGGATTCGAAACCTCCAGAATTTCACTTTTTCCTGGAGCTATAGCAACCAAGTCTACCGATATAACGATTGCACTGTGGACGTGCATGTGTTTACAGTTTACAGCAGCTATACAATGTAGCCTACGTTAGTTGTTCCATTTGTTAGACACCAGAACAGCGATGATGACCGTCGAGGGCATACGGTCATCGCTGTTGAATAGCAGGAGGGCTATTGCTTCAGCGCGAATTGTTCGCAAAGTAAAACAATAGACTTCGTGTCCCATTAGAAATGGCTTTAATCATCTGAAGTATACTCACGGGTGAAATCATTTTAGATGGTATGCACATTTAAAAACGTTATTTGCCAACAGTACTACTGGCATAAATCTAGCTAGAGTGCATATGCTGTCTTTGTAAAAAGGTCCATTTTTGTTCGGCGGCTGGCATTGGTAAATTGAGTAATAGGACGTGATGGGCGCCTTGCATGGCTGCCGAAAGTTAAATTCGAATTAAATAATAACTTCGGATCATCATCAGTTCATAGCTGATTGTAATCATGCTCAATTGCTCATGCTGAGTTGTGGCAGTGTGAAATTAAACGAAGATTATTATTACATACAACAATTTGTGTGGTCTAAGCATTCGAGAGTTGCATTGTTTAAGCAAGCAGACATTGTATGCCTACATCGTCTCGCAGCAGCACACAATGTGTCTGGTGAAGTAGAATTATGCTTCCAAAATGTTGCATTTGTTGATGATGATGACAGATGCATCATGTCTGATAAAGGATTTAATCTTATCACACACATCTACATGTATCTGTTAATGTTTTGACG
>OX243812.1:35747748-35767748 GCA_945859605.1 Lumbricus rubellus
CTGTATTCTTCTTTTTCTTTTTCTTTTTCTTTTTCTTTTTCTTTTTCTTTTTCTTCTTCGTCTTCTTCTTCTTCTTCTTCTTCTTCTTCTTCTTCTTCTGCTGCTTCTTTTTCTTCTTCTTCTTTTTCTTCTTCTTCTTCTTCTTTTTCTTTTTCTTTTTCTTCTTCTTCTTCTTCTTCTTCTTCTTCTTCTGCTTCTTTTTCTTCTTCTTATTCTCCTCCTCCTCTTACAGTTGGTTTTCAATTGTTAGGCTATTTTCTGCGCAGTCTGCTTTTAAATTTAGGCCTTGATACAATTCAATCCGTTCGGTTACTTTGAATCATGTTCTTTCATTCATGATGCATCTGCATATACATGTATTGTATTTAGAGTTATTACAATAATAGAGAACAGAGCATTTGCCATTTTATGTCCAACCTTTCTTTACATCAATACTTCCATGCAGTTCTAATTTTACTCCCCAACAAGAAATGCAAGCAGAGAGAAAATAGCGAAGATTCCATATAATTATACGCTATTCTTGGCCATCACAAAAACCAGTCCATTAAAAGTATACGCAAATGGACCAATGGCTATTCAGGCCTATAATTATCTGTAGATGGCTATTTTCACTCGATATATGATTCCTCAAGTGAGGTGGTCTATCTAAGCCCATCATTTAGTCTGCACCCGGTGTTCAACTTGATAACATCTAACGACCGGCAGAAGTAGGCCTACTGATTCGATCCTGCATGGTAGACCTATTTGCAAAGTCATGAAACGGTAGCCAACCGTTTTCTATAGACCTATTCTTACAATCTCATTGCTGGCACTCCGAGTCAATGAGTTTATTCCTGTCTGTATGTCTCTATAGCGAACACTTCACCATCCATCACACTAAGGGACTAGCCCACCACAGCCTTTCCCTATTCACTGTAATCACCTAAAATATAAGTTCTTCCATACCAGTGCATAATGCACATGTGCTATGATGTACCTTAACTCTGAAATGATTTTAGTTGCCTCATAATAAGCAGATTCTGATATTCCGTACCAATTCTCGGCTCAATCACCATTCCGGGCCTAAGGCGCATCCACTAATCCAACAGGAGTGCTAAAATATTTATCAGTGGTTCTGTATGGAACTAACCAGTTTTAATAGAATAATGTCAACAAAAACCAACCGTACTCGGACTTGACAACCGAACTCAGATCTGACAACCGGACTTAAACCTGACAACCGGACTTAAACCTGACAACCGAACTCAAACCTGACAACCGTATTCGGACTTGAAATGGACATCGACTTCGGGCCAACCCCTCTTATACGACTCAGCTCGCGAATAAGTTGGTTCCCTGCAGCGCACTGAGCCTTATAGTAGCGCTCTATAAATTCTGAATTTACGATTACGTTGTTTGTAAACTGAGCCTCAAGTAAGTGTTGTCGTACTTTCTTTCCCGCTGTTTATATAGAGCTGCGTGAAGCCTTCGATCTGTTTGATCGTAACAAGGACGGACGAATAACAGCGCCAGAGTTGCAGACGGTCATGCGATCTCTAAGGCTCGAACCGACAGACGATGAATTGAGGAATATGATCAGACAAGCAGACATCGACGGTAATATAATTATATACTATTACATTTACATGTGTAATTGTGCATATGGACGAATCTTCTCTGTCTCGCTCTCTGTCTCTCTGTCTCTCTGTCTCTCTGTCTCTCTGTCTGTCTGTGTGTGTCTCTCTCTGTCTCTCTCACTCTCTCCTTCTCTCTGTCTCTGTCTCTGTCTCTGTCTCTGTCTCTGTCTCTGTCTCTCTGTCTCTCTGTCTCTCTCTCTGTCTCTCTCTCTCTCTCTCTCTCTTTCACTCACTCTCTATCTGTATCTCTGCCTGTCTGTCTCTCTGTCTGTCTTTTTTCTCTTCCTCTGCATCTCATGTATCTCTGTTTTTCTATCTGTCTGTCTGTCTCTCTCTGTGTCTTTATGTCTATATAATCTCTTCTCTTTCTTTCTCTCACTCTTTCTAACTCTCTCTGTCTGTGTCTGTCTTTCTGGTTCTGTCTGTCTGCATGCGCCTCTCTATCTATTTCCGTCGCTGTCTATCTCTCGCCTTTCTTCTCTCTCTCCTTCCTCCTCTCACTTCTGTCTCTCTGTCTCTCTCTGTCTATTTGTCTTCCTCTCTGTTTCTCTCTATCCTGTCTTCAGTCTGGCTCCGTCTTTTTCCTATTAGCTCTAGTTCTATCTGACTTTCTGCTGCCTTCCACTTCTCGGTCTGATCTTTCCTATATTTCTAACTCTGTCTGTCTGTCTGTCTGTCTGTCTGTCTGTCTGTCTGTCTGTCTGTCTGTCTGTCTGTCTGTCTGTCTGTCTGTCTGTCTGTCTGTCTGTCTGTCTGTCTGTCTGTCTGTCTGTCTGTCTGTCTGTCTGTCTGTCTGTCTGTCTCTTTCCCTCTCATTATTAGTCTGTTATAGTGCATTGTTTTCTTCCACAGTTTGATGGTAAACAGACCCACACGGAGCTTCCCTTCATCATTATTATACGTCGCTGCATCAATCCCTCGCTCTGGTCGGTGTCCAGTACAAAATGGTTGCTCACTATAGCCACCCCATCCCCTCCCCTCCCTCTCTGCTATGGTCATCGATAATGGAATTGAATTATCGGCATCGTTTGTGTGAACAAAAAACGAGCTGCAGACATCAATTATTTATTTATGACCGAATAGGACCCGAGATGGACCTCTTCAATCTTCATGCTGTAATTTATAGAGCTGCATGCTGAGCAATTGATTTTTGATCAAATTTCTAATTAAACGTAGGGCTATTTATTTTCAGTTTCGTCTGTGTTTTGAGGATGCGTGAATGTTTCATATAATTATGGCGTAGACTGATTCAATTATTAGTTCAGAAAATAGTTGCCTTCCAACTGGATTACGCAATGTTTAGATTATGCATTCAAAGTACTTAGGCTACTTACTTTTACCTCAGTTTAAGAGTCCCTATGATTATGAAACATTATTTAATCTGACTAATTATTATTGCACTAGGCCTATATAGGGACAATAGAATTGAGCTATAGCCTAGATATGTAATAAATGATATACAGAGAGGAAATGAGGAGAATAATTAGGGCATAATTTATAACTAAATTTCTGGCTAAATGCTAAAAAATTATTGGTCCTGCACGGAATCTAAAATCAATTTCTTTCAGACTTCTGAACCAGTCGACTGTTTACTTTTAGTTTGTGTATAAACTCCTATTGAATTTACTGAACTGCAGGTTTTGCTTACATTTGAAAGTTTGAATGTCGTCAGCAGACCTACATTGTATTTTACACACTATACAATATACATATACGTATTCGTTTTCGTATTCGGCAGAATAGTCGATCCAATTATTCGTATTCAACCGAATAGCGATAATCATCTATTCCGTGTAGGCCTGTAACTGTCCTGCATGCAGCGCATAATAATAATTTTTAAATGTATGGGCAGCTTAAATTATTTGTTTAAATAAAACTTTCTCGTCGTTTGTCAAAATATGCAGAAATACAAAATTTAATCTTTTGATTCTGACAAGTTATTATAGCCTACCACTGATAATAATGTTCCAGACCTCATTAATCTTTTCAAAAATCTTTAATAGCCTAGGCCCTATGTTTTTGTTTTAAATATGGGTTTCAATATGCATTCAAATGCTTAAAGGCCCAAACTTAGTAATTAATTTTATTAATATTTGGAGTTCATAATTTATTTATTCGATACACTTCTTCACTTGCTTTTTCAATCTCCATTTCTTCCTCCTTTCCATAGAAAACCGATCTTCATTTTGTTTCACATTCTTTCTCTACTTATTCAGACCTTCCTTATAAATTTGCATATTCTTTCGTTTATGACGTCAATCATGTTGGTTGCTAGGCAACGGAAGCGTCGAGTTCAACGAGTTCATCGTGATGATGTCACTCGTCAGGGATCAGCGCGGCGGTGACGTCAACGATGACGTCAGAAGAGAGAAGCAGGAAGCGGAAGTGCTTCAGGCCTTCCGTGTCTTCGACATCGACGGCGATGGGTTGATCGACGCGCATGAGCTGAAGCAGACGATGACGAATCTGGGGGAGGCTCTGACGGACACCGACATCCGAGCGATGATCAGAGCAGCGGACAGGAACGATGACGGAAAAATCGATCTCGAAGGTCGCGTCGTCACCTTCTCTCACCTATATACATATATAATTCTATATATTTACATATATAAATATTATTTAGTGTATGGGTGTGTGTGTGTGTGTGTGTGTGTGTTTGTGTGTGCATGTGTGTGAGTGTATGTGTGAATGTGATGTGTCTGTGGGCGTGTGAGTGTGCGTGTGTGCAGGTATGTGTGTGTATTTGTGTGTTTGTGTGTGTGTCTGTGTGTGTGTTTGTGTGTTTGTGTTTGTGTGTGTGTTTGTGTGTGTGTGTGTGTCTGTGTGTGTGTTTGTGTGTTTGTGTGCGTGTGCGTTTGGGTTTGCGCGTGTGTATGTGTGTGTGCATGTGCGTGTTTTCGTGTGTTTTGTGTGTGTGTCTGTGTGTGTGTTTGTATGTGTGTGTTTGTGTGTGTATGTGTGAATGCGTATGTGTGTGCGTGGGTGTATGCGTGTGTTTGTGTGTTTGTGAAATGAGTAGCGGTACGAAGGTACATGTAATTCCATTTCTATATTGAATTCATTGTGTTACGTATGAATCACCTTTGATGATCCGATTTTTATGTAGCGCTATTAATATAATGTAGATTGGCAATCAGAAAGCGTAATTAAATCTATGATTAGAAATCTAAAAATCTGCTTTTCAAGGTCGGTTTATTCTCGCACACACCAGACAACATGGTTAATGTTAAGTAATACTTGGACTTTGTAACTAATGGTGGCCTTGAAGGAGTGCGGGCAGCAGCTGTAAAAATAGATTGCATTGGCGTGTTTAATTTACCAAGGATGCAGTGTGGTGCTTACAACAAACCTTCTTACAGTCACAGTGTAACAGCAATGATATTTAACATAGCGATTTTATACAGAGTCCTTGGTGTAACAGTATCGAGATTTATGTAGCGCAATATACTATAGATCCTCGTATAACGAATGAATGAACAGGTTGTCATCAGATTTGTTGCAACGGGCTTAATTAATTAAGATGGTTGTATACGTGAGTGTAATGAAAGATAATTCCTAAGTATGTTATTTAAGTATGTTATATAAGTATGTTATATAAGTACGTTATATAAGTATGTTATATAAGTATGTTATATAAGTATGTTATTTAAGTATGTTATATAAGTATGTTATATAAGTATGTTAGATAGGTACGTTTATATAAGTATGTTATTTAAGTATGTTATATAAGTATGTTTATACAAGTATGTTATATAAGTATGTTATATAAGTATGTTATATAAGTATGTTATATGCCTAACTATGAATCGTTCTACGTTGCAGAATTCATGCAAATGATGTGTAATGATCGATGAATCTGAAGTTATTCTTCTTCTGCTTCTGAATTCCGCTCAATCTGTCGGTGCATTCAATCGATGATGATGATGACGTGCAGTTGTTATTGAGAGAGATAGGCCGACATTTCAACGTTGATCAGACGCATCAGACCTCATAAGAAAAACAGCGGCGACTGGCCTCAGCGCATTGATCTAGTCTACAGCAAGAGGGACGCATTGGCTACAACGCAGCGGCACTATTTCTTATCACTGCACACGCGTCTTTTATAGTCCGTAGAGATTTCCAATAAGAAAAGAGCAGACATATGAAGTCAACATCATCGTACACGAGTTTGTTGTTTCCAAAAGCACTGCGAGACATGTATATTGTAGCTCAGATCTGTAACGTAGTTTTTCGTTCGTTTCGGAATTATTCTTGTTCCGCTTCTTGTACGAAGCGACTTTCGTATTATTTCGTGTGAATTTTTGTTTCGTCAGATGCGACTTTCGTCAGTGATTTAAAGTTATAAGGATTAACGGTTGTAGATTGTAATTTTTCAACTTTTATACCATATTATTCTTAACACTACAATAATTATTATATCATCTAAGATTGCCTTATAGATTATATCCTGCATGTTATGCTGCTACAGTTAGTCAGTTCTGTTTTACAGGGTTTTATTCTTAATTTTTCTGTCTTTTTTCAATTCCACGTCGTCGAATAGCATTTTTTCGATAAGTAGGCTTCGTTTTTACGAATGAGACTGGAGGGAAACTTTGGTGCCGCTCGTAGAGGGTTTGTGCACTATGGTTGCGTCCGTTTTAAACAGAATTCGGCCGCTTAGGTTTACATTCGGAATGGATGCACAACAAAAGACTAAGAATCGGTGGTTTTGATCGATAGCAGCTGTCCGTGGTGTATCTACTATACATGCATCTGAACTCAATGCACGATTTTATTTTATCTTATTGTCACCAGGTTGGTATAGGCAATGCTTTTAACTATGTCTCTGTCTCTCTTTCTCTCAACTGAAATATTCATAGACATTATGAACCGGTGTATGTTTTGAAATATCACATCTGTGTGTATGCGTTGCGTGTGTGTGTGTGTGTGTTTGTGTATGTGCAAACAATCCTGTTGCTGAAATGTACTACAACAGAAAATACTTCAACCTCGAGACCAGCTTATTGAGGTCTCCGTAAAGAATGAAAAGGCCTTTCGTGTTTTACTACTAGCAAATGAACAATTGAACATGTTTAGTGTTTGTTCTGCTTCAAACGAATTTTCTTGTACATGTAAGAAGTTGAAGACCATACGAAATGTGTTTTTTGCGATACTTTTAACGCAGATGACAACATAATTAAATCAGTGACTAAGATAATAATTAAACTAATGACTCGTCTTCATCATTAGTCTCTCCCATTCTTTAAAGACTTTCGCCTTCCTTGAAGTTTTCGTGCAAAGAGCGCCTCTGAATAGTCATTATGCGAGAAGCGCGATGTAAATCTATAAATAAAATAGGCCTACTGCACAATATTACGATCAGCGCTGTCACAAACCCTACTTGCAAGAAATAAATAAAATTTGAATAAACATTTATTATTTGCTGTGTTAAGTTATGAAAATCAGTCGATGGGATCAATTTGTGGTAATCTTAAGTTTTAGCGTCCGAAATTAATTTTATGTCCCTTTACTTTGTAATTGATAGTAGGCCCTAGGTCTATTTCTAGCGGTTAAACAGATGAAAATAACCTTTGAAAAATGGAGGTGGGTTGATGGAAAGAATTCTTTTCGCTAATCCAACTTCTATTTATCATCTTTCCGTTTAATCAGTCTAGCTTCTATATAGGCCTATATATATAGGCTAGGCCTATATTATTGTATCATACAATTTCTTCAATCCTCCTTCCATTAAACGCGAAATTCTTTTAATTCATCTAACTTTTATTTATTGAAGACTTTTTTGCATCAATTCAACTTCCATTGCGTCCCTAAACAACATTATTTTCGTTTTAGTCCAAATTATATTAATCAAGCACGCGTTTTTTCATGAGCTCAGTCATTATTTCAACAAGGGTTCCTCAATCTAACTTCCAGTGATCATATTTTTTCCATTTGTCCAGCTTCTATTTCAGTTTTGAAAAATCATCATTCCAGCATATAGCCTATTCATCGAGAGTTCTTTTAATCAATACCGATTCTATTTAAGTATAAATTGTTCTCATCGATCCAGCATCTATTTAAAGCGAAATTTTTTCACCATTTCAACTTCTATTTAAGACGGAATTGCTTTCATCGATCGACTTTTACTAGGCTATTGAATGCCAATGAATGTCTCAAGACATCATTCTTGACATTCATCATATTTTAATAAATGAAATTAATTTCGAACGCTGATATTCAGGATTAAGGCCTACTCAATTTGTTTTCTTCTGTACAATGAACAATACACGTATCCGTATAATAAAAAGGTAAACATTGGGAATAGGTGTGCGCGAATTTATGTAGGGCTATAGAGGGCAAATTAACTTTGCTGTGATAGATTAAGTACGATTTCCATTTAATATAAAAAAATCCACTAAGTGCAGGTTTTCAGAAGTAGATATTTTATCCAGACAAACTTCATGAACTCTTTCATTAGGAAATGTGACATACATGTAACATAAAGCATCGTAGCACAAAATAACATGTTTAAAATAGCACAGCTTGGTTTATGAACAATTGAACATAGCATGCTGCGCCATAGCTTAATGCAAAATAGCCTATGTCTTAGCAATGCAAGTTAGCATAACACATACCATGGTCTGACACAGCTTAGCATAAACACAACATGCTGCAAAGCTATTCATTTAAATATATTTAGTTGACCTATCGTGTCCATTTTCGATCTACACATAGTACATCTGCTACATAGTAATAGTTTGCCCGTACGTTTCTCCTTGTTGCTAGAAATGGGTTTCGTCTGCCTAAAAATAGTGCTATCGTCTGTGCCAGGCATAGTCTATCAGAGATCCATACAGTTGTGAACCAAGGCACTCTCTCTTTTGCAGAGGATGCAGTGAGTTTCTGCCACAGTCCAACCAGCCAGAATCACGAGATGTCATGAATTGGTCAGGTAGGCTAATTTAATTTCTCCCGATGAAAAGATTATGAGCGAATAGTTGTGTATGTAAATGATTTTAATAGGAATGTGAGATTTAATAAAGCGAAAGTCAGAGATGCCAGAGGTACAGTTCAATTATAGGCCTATATTCAGGATAAAAATCATGATTTACTGTAATAAATAGTCAAAGTTTTAATCGGCCCCAATAAGTCATCTATGCTTAAACAGTGTACAGTCTAACAAAAAACCTGTTACGCATTGATGGAGCTTCTGTTATCTGAAATAATCACTATTTTCCCAGAGTCAGTCACTGGAAATTCTCAAAATGCGTTCAACAATATTATTACTTCTGATTTTGACGTCTGTTGTGCTTATACTAAATCATTAAAATTGAGCATCATTGAGGAGCTGTATTTTCGCAGATTTTCCTACTATAATTATGTGTGCTAGATAACTTGTCGAATAAAGTTTAAAAGCTTCCTTACATGAATCATCACGCTGAGATAGTTATATATTAACAAGATATTATACTTCTTCCAGCCTTCCAGGCTCCAGCTTGGGTACAAGTCGGCCCAAATAGAGCTTCTATAGAGCCAGTGACACAGGTGCCGTAGCACAGCGTGGCACTATGGCGTGTTTTGACAAAATTTATACGTATGTCGTAGTGTAAGTTGGGAAATACTTAAGCTTACCCAGTAGGGCCTAATCATAATAGATGCACCAAACAATTAGTGTCTTTATTTTACGCCTCTGTGAGTAGGCCCATAGTGCCTTTATTTCTCACCCTCGAGTCCTAATTTTATGTACATTTAAAAGCATAATGTTATTCTGGCAAGCTAATGCATTCTGACAAATCATCCGAACCTTTCCACCTTTGGCCGTATACTTCACTTTGACCAACGCGCTTCTCTTCTACCTTAAAACTTCACCGCAATTTCATCGCCTTATCACTAAGATTTGTAAATCGTTTATAATTAATCAGAACTATTCGGTCTTTGCGGAATAAACTCCTGCTGCAGAATTACAACAATTGATATCTGAGCCAATGAGCCATCTTACGAACTCACCGAAACCTCACGTCGTCTTTTCTACGCACAACAGGTCTTTCACTCGAAGTTGAAGACGTTGCTCCTTCACAAAATAATCAGTTCCTCTTTGTAATTTGTAATTGTAATTGTAATCGAACATTTATACAGCGCCACTTCAAGAGAATTCCTCACTATCTGCCTCATTCCTCCTCTTCCTCTGACTTTCCTCACCGCGTTTCATTTCAAAACACCATCCTCTTTATATTCGTCTTACTATAATTATCTGATCTTGACCTGGAACCAATTGTTTTAACCATATCTGCCAATCAATTTTGTCTTGACTAAGCATCCCGTGAAACGAACTGGTTACTCCGCTTTTGGACACTCGGTAAATAGAATTAAGCTTATAGTAACAATTTTTCTTTGTTCAGCATTCCGGAATTTCCGGTTGATAGATTATGCGGCTATCTTAATTAACATCAATCTTAAATACAATCAGAACGAACAACCTGCAATACAACGGCGCTAATAACAGTCTACAAAGCACATCTATCCCATAGGGAGGTTTTGGGAATCGATCTCGGTTCCGCTGATTTCTATGCCAGTGTGTTACTCAATGCGCCACCGCACCATCCCTCTAGCGATAGCAATCAAGATTTCCGACAAATTGGTGTTTAACGTACATGTAGCATATGGAAAAGAGATAGGCCTAATAGGAATGCGACATTAGTATATCATGTATAGCTATAGGCCTAACTATAGGCTATTACTATCCTGTGAGCTGAAACAATTCAAATGGCGTATACATTATCCCAGAATCCCAAGCAGAACTTGTTCTTTATCCAACGGATTTGACCAAACAACTTAAGCAAATTATAATAATATTATTTAGGATTTGGATTATTATTTCAAGAGACCGTTGACTGTTCATTCCAATATATCGGCGGTGATTAAATCACATCGAATTATATAGACCAGATGAGATAAGTTGAGATCTGATTCGATTTTATTAGATAATTATAATACTAGGCCTATATCAGTGCAATCCCATTTGAGTTGAGTTGAATAAATTTATTAGATCATAGGTCTATAAAAACCGGGACACATCTCACTGCGCAATCACATGTGAATTGAATTGATTTTCTTTTATTAAATAATATATGCCTGTACATGGCCTATAATTATTTGCACAATCACCCAGACACGCCCAATACAAGCAGCATGCAGCTCTCTGTTTTATTGCAGATGACGTAAGAGGGAAACATGGCGCGATAAATGCGCTGCAGCAGCGTTTTACGGCTGCAGTCGGTTGTTGAGCAGAGTTAAACCTACCGGGACACATGATCCAGCGTTAGATGGATGAAACTTTTTCTGTGCAAAGATTTATCGCGTCCCTCGTCGATCTGTGCATGCATAAATTTCCGTGCTTCGCGCCTTGGGGCATATTGGACGAATGTTTGGCTTGCTGAGCTGCACCGAGGCATCGATTTCCTGAGCAAGATTTGTGGAGAATCCTGCCAGTGGACCTATAATGCTTGAACCAATGTCAGTCAGCGCTCACTACGATTTAGAAAAGCTTTATATTTCGGTGGCCTTCGGGAAGACTAACAATTTAATTATAATGTCACGCATATAGCCTATACTCAAGTAGTCTACTCACGTAAAACGCATCGCTGACAATGGGTGAGATACATACATGTATATAATTATATATAGGCCTAATATATTATGCCTAAAAGACCTTTCGCATTTATTTTTAGCTTGAAATATAGCAGATATATAATTAGCTGCAGCGCATCATTGATTAACGTTGTCCAGCATGAATTTATGACTTCGTCAATGTAGCTTGCAAAGCTCATTAGGGAACTCATTAGCCAGCAGCATGCAGACTTTAGCCATCGATCGATAGATTAGCCACAGGCATTAATTATATGAGAGGTACAACTATATACCGGTAAGAAAAGATTATGACGGGAGGCATCGTTTTGGTCTATAATTACATAGTAGAGACGTCACAACTCACGAGACTATAGTACCTATTTTTAGGACTGTGACCATTTTGCCCTGTCTGACATGTCACATGACACATGTCACACGGCCTCCTCTCTAGTTTCAGCGCGCGTTGTCCCTCGGGCAGGTATAGGAATAATTTACAGTCTACGACGTCAATACACAAATCTCTAAATATATGCCAACTCCCAACACGATCGTTAAACTGCCAATGACATTGACGCCGTCGAAATCGATCTATTTCATACTTTTCTATTGGATTTTCCGTGGACATAGACCCAAACCCAATTGCCCATAAGCAGCAATTTTTATAGCTAACGACCAGCTTAGCAAATTTACGTCTGGTTTTTTGCTATAGCCGTGAAAGGCAGTGTTTGCTTTTTTCAGCTCGACAATGAAAGAAAAGCGTCTTTTCTTAGGTCACCTCTCGCATTCACACATGTGCAATTGTACAGGGTGGGCCAAAAAAGACTCCCCCTAAGCTTTTTGCCAATATCTTGACCAAAAGTAAGAATTTCGAAATGAAATTTTACAGTCTTAAAGACAATTCATATTCACACCAGATGGCCAGATTTCATTAAAATATTTCAAACAGAAAAAAAGTTATACCACTTTTAATGAAGCCACCCACCGTTTTTTGACGATTCAAAAACCCGACGCAACAAAAAGTAACAAAAAAACAACTCAATTATTCTGGCCAATATCTTGGCCAGAAGTAATAATATCAAAATGAAATTTTACAGGTTTAAAGACAATTTATATTCATACATGATGGCCAGATTTTATCAAAATATTTCGAACAGAACAAAAGTTATATAACTTTTAGTAAGGCCACTTGCCATTTTTTGACGTTCCAAAGAGGTAACGCAGCAAAAAGTAGCAAAAACATGATTTTAATAAGTCTAATCTCATATAATTGTCATCAAATAGCCTTCATATTGCCAGATGATCATTTTCATTACTATTTAAAAAAGAAACAGGGTACCAGCGTGGCTGCGCGTCACTGAGAAGTCACTTAGCAAGATGACAATCAAATTGGTAAATAAGAAATCTGTCAAATTAATCAGAAGTCCATCAAGGGGTCCATCAAGAACTTTGCAAAGAGACTCAAAAGAAGTTTGGGAACCGGTGGTGGGCACATTTAACACAAGTTGTGAAGCACTACCAAGTTCATTTGACAGCAGTTATTGAGGTGAGATTTAATAAAATCGTGTTTTGGTACTTTTTGTTGCGTTTCGTTTTTGAATCGTCGAAAACGGTGGGTGGCCTTACTAAAAGTGGTATAATTTGTGTTGTGTTTGAAATATTTTGATGAAAGCTGGCCTTCACATGTAAATATGAATTGCCTTTAAGCCTGTAAAATTTCATTTCAAAATTCTTACTTCTAGCCAAGATATTGGCAAAAAACCTCATTTTTTGCGTTTTGTTTTTGAATCGTCAAAAAACGGGGGGTGGCCTCACTAAAAGTGTTATAACTTTTGATGTGTTTGAACTATTTTGATGAAATCTGGCAATCATATGTAAATATGAATTGCCTTTAAGACAGTAAAATTTCATTTGAAAATTCTTGCTTCTGGCCAAGATATTGGCAAAAAACCTAGGGGTCTTTTTTGGCCCACCCTGTACATAGGCCTATCTATATGCTCCCGTGTTACGAAGCGAAAAGTTTTTGTCCGTCCTCTTATGCTTAGTAAGTTCTATTAACCGTGCACCATATATTATGTATATCTATAGCGTCTCTGGAAACTCTATCGACCATGCATATCGATTGCTTATTAACGTATACCTGGGTACCTTGGTCTCATCTACACAGTGTCTGGAAAAAAGGACCTATTTTTAAATATGAAAATAAATAGTAAACATTCATCGATTTTTACAATTCGAACAACATTCTAATCCTGACATATTTATCTAATACTGGGGAAAAAAATAAAAGTTCCAGTCACAATGATGACGTCAAAATGACGTCAATTGCTTTAAGTTCATTTAGCCGCTCAGTCATGCATGCATGGTTTCGGTTGGTAGGCCTATATTGGCTCTGGGTAAAATGGAAATCCATTTAATAGAAACAGGAGTGAAAATAAATGGAACTTTTTATACAGGGATTGTCTGCTCCATTCAGCTCTCAGTGTTTTATTGCAGATGACGTACATGTACGAGGGAAACATGGCGCGATAAATGCGCTGCTGCTGTTGGCTGGTTATTTTATCGATGCTGCTGTTGGCTATTAGCGCGACCGTTTGAAGCTTGCGTTGAGGCCGAAGATGGACACTTTGAGCAGTCTGACATAATTCAGAAATAAAAAAATGAAATAAAATTAACATTTATTATTGTTCAATGACATCTTTAAAATATCGAAATTTTAGATAATTTGTTGCACTTATCTCCTGAATTTGAGTTTTTATGCAATGACGTCATTACGACGTCATTATTGAGACTGGAACTTTCATATTTGCACAAATGTTAGACAAAATTATGTAAGGATAAAAACGGTGCTTGAAGTTAAACAGCGTGCCTCTTTTGTACTTGATACAAAGCCATATATGACCACGTCCATCCTAATGAACGTAAGAGCGTGATCTTTGCTGCCGTGGGTTCAATAGTTCATGAACTCATCCTATAATTATGCATACGTTAACCTCTTGACCCATGACCTCTCAACCCTGACCTCTCAACCGCTCCATCTAACGAATGCTTGTGTTGTACTGATCCTTGATCTGATGATGGAACCTATTAAGCGACTTCAACCACAGTTCCGTAGATCATAACCTCGAGCAGGGTGAGGCTCGACCTGCATGACAATGCACCGTTGGACCAACAGCAGCGCTGAATGAAGGAGGAGGAGGAGGAGGAGGAAGAAGAGGAGGAGAAGGAGGACGAGGAGGAGAAGGAGGACGAGGAGGAGGAGGAGGAGGAGGAGGAAGAAGAGGAGGAGAAGGAGGACGAGGAGGAGAAGGAGGACGAGGAGGAGGAGAAGGAGGACGAGGAGGAGGAGGAGGAGGAGGAGGAGGAGGAGGAAGACAAATGGCGCTAATTGAGTTTCGGAGCAGATCAGGTGCTGACTGAACAATGCAGATTTAATCACGTGAAATGTATGCAAGACAAAGCAACACCAACCGTTTCATATACTATGAAATAGTCTGCGTATACTACATACATACATACATACATACATACATACATACATACATACATGCATACATACATACATACATTACATACATACATACATACATACATACATACATACATACATACATACATACATACATACATACATACATACAAACATACATATATACATACATACATACATACATACATATATACATATATACATACATACATACATACATACATACATACATATATACATACATACATACATACATACATACATACATACATACATACATACATACATACATACATACACACACATTACATACATACATACATACATACATACATACATACATATATACATACATACATACATACATACACACATTACATACATACATACATACATACATACATACATACATATATACATACATACATACATACATACATACATACATACATACATACATACATACATACATACATACATACATACATACATACATACATACATACATACATACATACATAC
This sequence comes from Lumbricus rubellus, assembly GCA_945859605.1. NCBI lineage: Eukaryota > Metazoa > Annelida > Clitellata > Crassiclitellata > Lumbricidae > Lumbricus > Lumbricus rubellus. The sequence goes on from OX243812.1 coordinate 35,762,980, forward strand.
ATACATACATACATACATACATACATACATACATACATACATACATACATACATACATACATACATACATACATACATACATACATACATACATACATACATACATACATACATACATACATACATACATACATACATACATACATACATACATACATACATACATAGATACATACATACATACATACATACATACATACATACATACATACATACATACATACATACATACATACATACATATATGCATAAATACATACATAAAAAATACATACACACATACAATGTACTATTCACTATTGCACATACATACATACCAACGTATCAGTTTAGCCATCTTTCGATGCCTTTTCTAGACTACCATGCAAACCAATTTCATCGGAAAGATGGTGATATTGTTTCACTTTATTAAGCCTACTATCCTCTTGTTTGATTGATGTGATTATTTTCTTCTCCGTTTCCTCTGACTAAACTCGAGTGTATACGACTGAAACACACACAATTGCACTTTTATGGATTAATGCCTTCTCGAATATTTGATCCATACGTTTGACAGACCCACTTATTTTGATTACATGCTCACAAGACTGCAGGCGGGAGCAAACAGTCACGCAGGGATACACACGAAGATTCAGACAGACAGACAGACAGACGGAGAGAAATGGATACATTTGAACAGTTGAACACACAAATCAAAGAGAAATAAACACAAGCCAAACAGCGATGCTGAGAAAGACTGACAGACAGACACATCGCAGCACCACTTAGACATATCATCTTCACCACGCCAAGCGGCAGGTCCAAACGTCCAACGTCCAACTTAGACATACTATCGATAGCATTTTAGTGAAAGGAATGCTTGCTTGTGCCTCAATCTTCGGATCTTTACACAAAATACACAGTAGGCTATATCGAAGCCTTCGAGTGTCATTCCTCCATTATAGTCTCACACAATATATTCTCTCTCTCCCTCTTCCTGCAACGCCTGTCAATCATCGTTCTTGCTTCGCCTTCAACGAAACTCTATTTTCTTAGCCGAGCTGTGCGGTAATTCTGGCGGAAGCGTATTAACCCGTCCTCATCCTCGTCCGCCTCCTATCGTTGCAGCGTCCTTTCATTTCCTAGATATAATAATATAAGTTCAAGTAAGCAACGCGGCCGACGCGGATCGATAAACGTCTCCAAGGCGACCGTTCGCTAAGCCAAAACGTAGCTCGCCGAAACAAAATGGCGGGATATTATCAAGTCAGGGAATGTAGACGCGCTGTAAGAACAATAACTCTCACCTAATACCATATAGTAAACATATCAGACGGCGTGCAGTAAACGCGCTACTTGGGCTTATACCTACATGTACGTGAAATAGTTTTCTCAGATGTGTTATTCTGTACACGAATTCACAGATACGAACATACAATGTAATGCTGCACATCCGTGAATACATGTATAGTATACACGTACGCCTACATTACATTACATGCATGCATGAGTACGTACAGCATGCATACAGATGCATTGCACAATGCACATGTATACATACATGTGCACATACATGTACATGTTCATGTATGCGTACATGTGATGCATAGGCTATAAGTAGCCTAAGTTTATAGGCTACCTGCGAATATCATGAACGTTAGTGCAAAAATTTATCTCTTGATCGCATATAATAATAATAATATAATAATATCTTTCCTAACTCGCTTTTGCTTTCTTCAACTGAGTCGGCTCAACAGAGTCATCAGACGATCAGTATGTCCTTGTTTGTTTGTAGGCTATGTGCACTTGTTATATAGCGCCTCTTCAAGCTCTCTCTCTCTCACTACTCAGAGGCGCTCCCGAATGCGGAGCGGACACTGCATCGGAATTTCACACCGAAGCGCTGAGCAATTGTGAGTGAAGGACTTGCCCAAGGTCCTTACGCGGCGAGGTGGATTCGAACCTCAAACCTTCCGGCTCCAAGGCAACGACACCACCACTACACCACCGCCCCTTCACTACCATAGTTTATGCGTTATGCGTTTGTCGCGTCCAGACTAGACTACTGCAACTCACTCTGCTCATGGGGTTCCCGAAAAACGTTCCTCTCTTCCCTTCTATCAGAGCAAGACGTGTTTCTAGCATTCGCATCTTAATTGTGAAAATCACTAAGTTTTGTGATTTCGATGACATTTTATGGCATCCACTCTTTGAATAATTATTGTTATTGTACGTTCATTTAAACATCCGTTTATTCATTTTCATTCACCCATCCATTTATTCACCCCTCACGCATCCATCTATCCATACATCCACCCCATCCGTTGGTCCATCTTTCCATCCGTCCATCCATCTATCCATCCATCTATCCATCCATCCATCCATTCATCCATCCATCTTTCCATCCATCCATTCATAGGCCTATATATATCCATCCATTCATCCATATGTCCATCCATCCCATCCATCCCATCTACCCAAACACATGCATCCAGCATCCTTTCATCTATCCGTTCTTCAATTCACGACCCGTTGTCCTGGTATCAGAAGAGACAGAGAGAGACATAGACAGAGAGACAGAGACAGACAGACAGAGACAGATAGACAGACAGAGACAGAAACAGAGAAAGAGAAATAGAGAGAGAGAGACAAAGAGAAAGAGAGAGACAAAGAGAAAGAAATAGAGGGAGACAGACAAACAGACAAACAGACAGACAGAGACAGACAGAGAAAGAGAGAACGCAAAATAAAATGACGACACATTGGCAATGCATGGACTATTTATCACCGGACGTAGGCGAGACCGGACCGGACCGGACCGGGGCAGCACTGGACACTGCCTGGTCAGCGCAATGACCATAGTCGTCGCTCGTTCACTGACCACTGCTTGGTCTCGGCCGGGGAGGAGGATGCTTTCGTGACGCGACTCCATTCTGTGCACGCTGTAACAGTCCCATCATCATCATCAGCATCAGCTCTTCTGCATATTCTTCTACGCTGCATGAACTGCAACGCATGTAACAACACAGCAAAGTTTCATTCTTATAGATTGAGATTATCATGTGTTGAACTGTGTTAGTCGTATAACTATGCTCGTTATGTCGCTGTGAGAAGAATTATAGAGGTGAATTATATATCGAGACTAGTTCTCTGTTGTCAACGATGGATACTGAGAAGCTGCGAATGGTCATTCAGTTGACCATGTTGACCTACTTCAGCATTGGACAGGTTCTTTCGATCGGAAACACATCAATGCATTCAGTGTAAGTATTATTTATTTATTTATTTATTTACTGAGAATTTGATATAGCGCTCCTTCAAGGTCTCAACTCAGGAGCGCTCCCAGTCCAACCCCGGTCAAGTAAGACAGTCTTAAGAAGAAAAAGAAATGAAGTAGATATGCCAATAGGTATTTGAAGAGTATATGCCAATCATTATTATTACCGAAATTATACCATGCCATGGGACGCGGTGGTGTAGTGGGTATGTTCGTTGTCTTGCAGCCGGACGGTTGCAGGTTCGAATCCACCTCATGTGCCAAATATTGCCTATATAATTATGCTCTTGTTTTCACATCAGGACATTCATTGCATCACCGATTGCATGACTACAGCAATGACTTACATTTTCTCATAGATTGCATGGCTGAAGCATTGTTTCGCAAGCTTAGGCCTGTAGCTTACCGTTAAGTTTGTCTTATGGTGTCATTGCAAGGCAGCGGGGTATATACATGTATAATAGGGCCTATCTTAAGACAATCTGGAACTCTTGCTATGATTATAACATGCTCTTTTCTAAATATAATATACATAATGTTATGTTATAACCCTGGAATAATTCGTGTGTATAATTACAGTTGTTCGATTTCTGCGTCGTTTACATCAATTATTTCGTCTAAATGCAGAATTTCTTCAGCTATATTTCTACACATGTTGTAGTTTACCTTTGATGAGTTTACGTATAGCTGGCTCATTCCCCGGTGGTTCTGCAGCGGAATTTATACGCTTGACGATATTTCACTGGCCTGCGTGTCGTCTTCTCCTATCGTGACTCTGTATAAGAAGGAAAGGGCCATGGTCTTCTCGGTGTATGCATGGTGTGGTAGGCTATTATACGCAGAGGTCTAAAGCATATACGTGTGCGTTTTCTGCAAATCGGTAATTTTGGTCTTGACGGAGAAGAAGAAGAAGCAACCCGGGACTTTGTTGGACTGACCTCGATCATTCATCACTCGCGATGCAAATTACATGTACATGTATGAACCGACAGCACTGATGAATCCAATTATACGCATTCCAACATATAAGAGCCACATGATCTGCTATAGGAAGTTCCTACTCTGTCTGTGTTGTGTCTGTCAATGTTGATTGTTGACAGGTATTGTATTCAGTTTATGTCTTATTTTCAAGGATATTTGTACTATCTTCCATCAAAGAAGAAAGGCAGATGGGGTGGAGCAGGGGGGCAACGAGTCATGCGAGCGATACCGCTCAACGTCGCACCACAATTATAATAATTATAGCCTATCGAGAGACCTTGCACGTGCACGCAAGATGCTGGCTATCAGATTTGAAGGGACTGAGCTGGTTTTTGTTTGTATTTGTTTGTATGTGCACTTGTTATAGCGCCCCTTCAAGCTCTCTCTACTCAGAGGCGCTCCAGAATATAGAGCGGACACTGCATCGAAGTTTCACGCCGAAGCGCTGAGCAATATTGCGAGTGAAGGACTTGCCCAAGGTCCTTACGCGGTGAGGTGGATTCGAACCTTGAACCTTCCGACTCCAAGGCAA
>OX243812.1:35772748-35787748 GCA_945859605.1 Lumbricus rubellus
TCTTTTAGGCAAAAATGTCTGCTTGACGAGTTGACGACGTTTACTACTTTAAGCAGACACTTATTCTGCAGATGATGATGCAAGGCATGGAGCAAGCCTCGCTCCACTGCCTGCTTTTCGATTGAGTCATTAAATAGCTATCCCATTCTATATCTATCTATCTATCTATCTATCTATCTATCTATCTATCTATCTATCTATCTATCTATCTATCTATCTATCTATCTATCTATCTATCTATCTATCTATCTATCTATCTATCTATCTATCTATCTATCTATCTATCTATCTATCTATCTATCTATCTATATATCTATCTATCTATCTATCTATCTATCTATCTATCTATCTATCTATCTATCTTTCTATCCATCTGTCTATCTATCCATCCATCTATCCTTCTATCTCTTTGTCTGTTTTTCTGTTTCTGCATTTTCCTGAATTGTGTTCGGTGTAAAGCCTTTCTTTCTGCATATGTCTCTCTGTATATCTGCTTTGTCTGTCTTTCGATTATCAAGGCTCAAAGCCATAATTATAGTCTGCGCTCTTGCGTCATGATTATCGGACATTTTCCAAGGTCGGTTGCTGGCTTCCGCCGGAGAACGCAGTCCATCAGGGTTGTGTGGGGGGGGGGGGGATGGAGGGGCATTCGACAAACTTCTGCCCATAGATGACGCTTTTGCACTCGTGTATGGAATAACAGTCAGCGAGCCGAACTAGAACTCTAGAAACATGCATTGGTCAGGTCTACACCTATGCAGTAATTGAGTATAGTGGCAATAGATACCATAATTATATGCCGCATGAGCCTACATATTGAGTTTGTAAGACTTGGTCTAGCGCTGATTAAAATTATTGCAATCGATGAATTTCAAATTTTTTAAATTGCATTAAATTTGATTAATTTGCAATATTTTGTGTTGCATGAAGAGCGAAAAAGTCGAAAAGTAGTCGCTAAGTTAACCTAGTTTTCAATAATATTGCACTGCGCAAAAACATTAGTCCAACTGCTTACTGCCAAAACCCAGTTGATTTAGTCGAAATCTCGTAAACTGGCAGCACCTGCTGTTTGCCTATAATATTATGGGTCATCAACATACAATAGCTAAGTCAGTCCGACCATGGGTGTGTGAATTGGGGAGACATGAGGCATTCGTCACATGATCCGTCACATGATAGGCTACGTCACATGATACGTCACATGATACGTCGCATGATACGTGCACGGTTGCGCAATGCGTGCGGACGAGATAACTTTCAACTCAACATCTTTGTTTAATCTCCCCAAAAATTATTGACAGTTGCATTCCAGCTTCTTCTATTACCTTGTTGTTGTTGTTGTTGTTGTTGTTGTTGTTGCTCTGTAACTGTTGAACAATTAGGCATCGATACACACGTACGAAGCTAAATGTAAGTAAGTAAGTAAGTCATCTCTATAAGGGCTAAATGCGTGTAAAAACATGAGATTCAGCGTAGTATGTATCACTATAATACAGATCGGTTATGTAGACAAGCTTAATTTAATTTATCTGACCTGCTTGTAAATATTGCAGCTACAATGTAGGTAGGCTATTTAAACTTAGTCTGCGCATAAAATGTGCGTAATACGTTACATATGTGTCATATAATTCCATGTATACGCCCTATGAAGCAGATGCTACAAATTTATGGAACCTGTTTTGTATACAACATGGTTACAATAGCCTACAGACCACCATTAATCAGTCCTTCTCTATATAGAAGGGTAACCGTCAAGCATACCAATATTATTCAGCTGAACTCCCTAACGTACACTTAGCCTACGTCTCTGCATTAATAATGTCAATTTTTTTCATAATCACTCATAATAGTAGAGCGTTGAATCGATACAGTGCCCCACGCATGCGAGGAGCTACTGCCCAGTGCCCAAGAAGCTTTTGCTTATGTTGGCCCTTCATGCTGGAACCGCCTCCTCCACAAGCTACATGTACGTCTTGAGCTCCTTGGTCTTCTCTTCCCCTGTTCCGTAAACGCCTGAAGACTATAGTATTTGTTAGAAGTAGCGCTGACTTGGGTTGGGAGCACTACTGAATCTGTAAGCAGCGCTTTATAAATGTTCAATTACAATTACAATTAACTTACAATTACAACTACAATTACAATTACAATTACAATTACAATTACAATTACAGTAGTTCGTGCATAAATACCGTACAACATTTAAGACTTTTGTGAAACGAGAGAAGCATACAAAAAGATTGGTAGCGAAACGCTGCTGCAGTGGTCAGATTATTGTGTGTGTATATAGACCCTATCCAATTATAGTATACAACTATAGGCTACATGTGTTTCAGCAAACGCCAGAACTGATTGAGTTTGCAATGGGACGCTATAAACCAGGTTTGTATAACTGTATTATTCTACAGGCAGATGCAGCCAGTGATAAAAATTATGATCTGTTTTTATAATCCTGTTTTCGTGTTATTGTTTTTGTCATCGTTATCTGGTCAAATATAGATTGATACAGTATTTATATCATCCATGGATTATTGCATATAAGCTTATGCATACGTTCATTCATACATACAACATGTATACATAGTAGAAGAGAAGTATACACACAGGCATACATGTATAATACACACACATACACAGTTGAGTTACACACATACAAAAAAGTCATACATGCATCGAAATTAATCATAAAGTCAAATCCCATGCTGGCATTATGTGGATCTATGTACAAATATAATACTGTACAATACTATTCTCTAGTACTGTACGAATTGTATACCTTCTGTACGGACTCTGTTATGCTTGCACCTATAGTACCTATACGACGTATACACGGACACGAGAGTACATACATGTAAACACGCACGCTGTCACTGAGAAGACGAGAGGTTTACAGACCATGCATGGCGGGGTCTCGTACATGATACTTTTGCTTGATTTAACTTTTCGGTCAATTCTTATTCAGTGCTCGTACAGCCAAGTGCAGTAGTCCCCGGGGGGAGGGGGGTGGGAGTGGAGGGGTAGAAGGGGAAGTAGTAGCCCTTATCAGCTGTTGATTGGCCTCCTATGCAGTAATCACGCCTCCTTGTCTGCCTCCAGGCCACCTAAGTAAACGCATTAAAGCAAGTGTCGGCATTTAAGAGCTGCTGCTGCTGCTGCTGCTGCTGCTGCTGCTGACATCGTCGTCATCTGAATACAAAGATGAGGATGTGGATGGAGAGGAGCCGTGGAAAGGAACAACCATCCTCCTCTGGATGCATCGCAAAATTGGATATCCGCTTCCTCGAGATCCTCGTGTAATCGTAATTGGCGTTGACTTGGTAGATTCTGGGGCTGCACCCCCCCCCCCCATCCCCCCACCAACCCCCCCCCCCACCCTAGTGGACGCTTTCTGTATCATGCAGCGGCATCCTTCGAACGAACGACGCCTGCGATCTGTGCAACGCCTTCTCACAGAATCAATACTACCGCAAGTTATACAACGGATAACCACCCACCTAATGCGTGTATATATAATATACATGTGTATATGTGTGTGTGTGTATATGTATATATGTATGTTTATACATATATGTGTGTGTATATATTATATATATATATACAGATAGGGTATGGGCGTCCCGTGTGCACCGCTGCGAGAGCAGGCCGCAAGCGAGACAGATGGCGTAATCGACTAAATTGAACGGATCACGTGACATCGACCACGCGGCGCTGTGATTGGTGGCCGCCATTTATGTCCTAAATTGGTAACGAATTCAAGCGTGCATTCGTCTCATCTTTGCTCGTTGAAGGGGCGACGCTTTGAGTCCTATGAGGGGCGATGGGGGTGGAAGGGGGAGGATGGGACCAATGGCGGCATTGCAAGGCCCGAAGAAGCATAGGAAGGCCGAAGAAATCTCGCGAGATTTGGACGCTTTTGTGTGCTGCCAATCCCGTGTTTGGCGACTGCGAAAACGTGTTTCCGCGCGAGACATCAGCCACAGATCAGCAGCAGCCATGCAGATGAAGGAATGAGCCGCTCGCCAATGTGCGTCACCAGTGGGCGCTGCTCACTGGGTGTGCTGTGATCGATTATTCGTAAGAAATCAATATTTGACCCTTTCGCTCACGTATTTCTCAATGCGTTTTATCGAATCATCCCGACATCTAGTGGATTGTGCTGAGCTTCGCGGGAATTACACGATAATAGCAAGAGATAGCCGACGATTGCACGAATCGATCGGCGCTCAGCCTTATTTTTCGAAATGACCGTGATTTCAAAATGACCGCGATTGCAAAATGGCCGCGATTTCAAAATAGCCGCGATTGCAAAATGGCCGCGATTGCAAAATGGCCGCGATTGCAAAATGGCCACGATTTCAAAATGGCCGCGATTGCAAAATAGCCGCGGTTGCAAAATGGCCGCGATTGCAAAATGGCCGCGATCGCAAAATGGCCGCGATCTCAAAATGGATTGTAAAATGGCCGCGATTGGCGCTGTAGGATAGCAAAGAAAATTCCTTGAATCTTTGACGACACCATCGCATATTATCTCGGACGATGGACTTTCTGGTCCGAATTTTAATATGATTCAATTTATTTATTCATTTTTATTCACAGTTGTAATTCAAGAAAGAGTAATTCACTGTAATTTTACTTGAAACCATGCTAAATTAGAAAGAGGCTCGAAGGAGCGTTTTGGAGGGTGACACCAATCATGTTTCTTGTGGTATATACAGCCTAAAGCAAGAGCTATATATAGTCGATAATTTGGCAGTGGCGGCGCCAGGATTTCAGTTTTTTGGGGTTGAACTCGCGGAGGAAATTTTCCATTTTCACTGCCAAAATTTCTGACGACCTTTTTTGCCATCTGGTTAAGTGGGGGGGGGGCGCTATTCGTCTAAATATTTTATTTTTACATGGGAGAAATGAATGGCCTTGGGGGGCTTAGCCCTCTAGCCCTCCCTAGCGCCGCTACTGTAATTCGGACGTAAATTGTTATTTAAATTTCACCGAAACATTGACGTCTGTTCTAGAAATCGCGCATGGTTTTGGTGTTAATTTTGTATGTGAATGTCACTAACACATCTCTAGTCTACATGTATATAGGCCTATATCAATGTGGAAGCTTAATCTTATCGCATCGGATCTGTAGATTTATTTATCGTCTCTTGCAAAAAAAACTGTTCAGAGGCAAGGAAGTTCCGGAGGGAAAATAAATAAATCTCTCTGAGTCGTTTCAAACTGTCAGTTTAAGCTGAAGCGTTTGAATCAGAACGACGTATTATTATTATATTTTGAAACGGTTCATTTGATGTTGTAGCCTATTATACTGGTAATATCTTATTATATGAAATAATAGTAGAAAACAAAATGTTCTCGACAAGATTACATTCATACGTAGGCCCTACAGAAGAATAAATGTGGGTACATTTTTCATTATGACGTGATGTGACCGCGATTGCTGTTCTCTTATACTCGAGACCTTCAAGCTGTTTGAGTCTTTGAGTGACCTTTCCCGCTTCAAGTATAACCTATATTGGATATCCCCATTCTTGGCCACATTAAGATACGCTGGTATATAGGCCTACCGGGTTTCATGTTTCACTCAGCCATTTCCCGCATCGGTAATCTTTGTTTCTTCTGAATTGCTTCGACCATTAGCTTAATGTATTACTTGTTCTCTCAGTCGAATAAGACAGATCTGATGCCAATGCGAATTCATCACGCCGTTCTAATGTTGACTCTAGGCTATATTATATTATGGGCAATGATGTAGCCTTTAAGTTAACTAAAATCCAAATATGAAATAATTTTCTCTAGCAACTTCAAGTAACCCTCTTCATAATTATTTACCAGCTCTCAACTCAATCTCAATTCTGTCACCAAGCACTATGGCAAGACTTAGTGTGCCTCGTTGAGCGGTATAATAGATCCTCCAATTAAAGATCTCACGATATCATGTGCGAAATGATCAACCTTTCTCTGCTGCCTTTGGAGGAACAACCAAGTGAGTCTGCATCCTTTTCTTTACCCCATCATATCAATTTTCTCTCCAATATTTCCACCAATACTCGCGTCCTAAACCAAGGCCTGCTGCAGTCCGATCAGATAGAGAGCGCCTACTGTATGCAAGCATCGAGAAAAAAACTGTAAGACAGAATAAGTCTGTCTGTCTATCTCTATCTCTATTTCTGTCTCTGTCTCTGTCTCTGTCTGTCTGTTTGTCTGTCTGTCTCTGTCTAGACTGTCTGTCTATGTATGTATCTCTGTCTCTGTCTGTCTCTGTCTGTCTCTGTCTGTCTCTGTCTGTCTCTCTGTCTGTCTCTGTCTCTGTCTGTCTCTGTCTGTCTGTCTGTCTATCTGCCTGTCTGTCTGTCTCTCTCTCTACATAACCCATATATACATATATATATATACATATATAATTATATATACAACGCGGGCGATCGATAGACGACATAAACCAGAGTACCACTATTATAAAGGCAAAAAGCATCGGGTATACGATGGAAAATAATAATGAAAAGAATGAACATAAATTATGCCAATCGCACCTGATTCCGATTATACATTTATACTTGCCGTGGATCTGCATGTTGAATTAGAAAACTGATATGCTAATGCTGACAATGATTTCACGGTGATGACGATGACGATGACGATGACGATGATGACGATGACGACGACGACGACGACGACGACGACGACGACGACGACGACGACGACGACGACGATGACGATGACGACGATGATGATTATGATGATGAAATTGATTATGATGACTAATTATACTTCTATTATGACTTATATTATATGACTTCTTTTTCTATAGCTTGCTGTGTATTGTTTGGTATACCTGATGTATAATTGTCTAGATTCCAATGACATTTAGAGCAGAGAATGTGCTTCTGTGAGATACTGAAACATGCGCCATGGATCATGAAAGTCCCTTGACCTCGGCGCCTACAGTGATGACGAGGCCCTTGGTATAACTCCCATCTTGATATACTCAGTCAACTTCTCAACTCTATGTTCGGTCTCTATTCCTCTGTCACAGCCCATGCAGCATCGGGACTCTGTTAGTGCTTAAATTATTTTGTGGATTGACCTTAATTCATTCTAATTCATTCTATCATCTATATCATAATTTCGCACTCCATGAGAAAGCCTCTGATCAGGTTGTATCAAGAAGCGCTTCATAAATCCGTAAACAGAAATAGAATATAATGTATGTATTTTTATTATATGTGTCATTGTATAAATATATATATAGATCTATATAATATATATCTGCCTGTCTATATCTGCGTGCGTATATATATATATATATTTTTATATGAGCCTATATGAAAATGGTCTACGTTGCCACGATGCATCTTCTGTTTTGTCTCGTGGAAACTCAAATTGCGAGTCGTGTATAGAAAACGCATTTTTGAAGTCAAGTTTTTTAAAACGATTCTTGCATGTCTGCAGCTGCATCTATTTAGCCGGCGTCTCACTATTCCCCCTCTTTCTCTATCGCTCTCTATTTCTGTCTATCTGTATCTTTCCATGTCTCTATCTCTGTCTTTGTCTCTCTCTTTGTCTCTGTATCCTTCTCTGTGCCACTGACTTTGCTGCTGCCCTCTCCATGGCAGAGATGGTTGCCTGGATTTATGTGCGCAACGTAAACGGCAGATGGTCGATTTCTTTTCGGCTCCTCAGAGAGACAAACAAATAAAGCATCTCTCGCGCTTATGAAACATTGAAAACCTGCGATTCGTTTCTGCATGTGTTCAACCCGCACGCATATAGGCCTATCTCAGGAGCATAATTATATATGCATGTATATTAGTGTGGCCCAAACTTACATGGGAAAAATATTTTTTCCAAAATATGCTGCTCCACAAGGCTGCCCTTGTTCCACTTGACTAGAAGACTCTGTGTTGAAAAAATTGAAGAGATCTGAGCATGTTTAGAGGTACCAATTTTCGAGAGCATTTATATAGGACTCACGTAAAATGTGCATTTCAAATTTTAACAGTTATACATTGATGTAACATTATGAATTGACAGTAGAACTCATGAATTCCACGGACCATCTTTCTAAATCATAATCAATTTGTCAAGTGTATTTAAATAAATAGATAACTATAAGATTATATACAACAGAAGCTTATTTCAAGCTCTTCATGTTAGAAAACTGCTGCTGAATTTGAGGAAATTTCAAAATTTTGCCTGCCAACTTACAAACTAAAGTTTTTCGCTTGCAATTTGCTTTTAATACAATTTTATTGTTTACTTATATTAAATTGCTCTTCATACTGGTAATATAGGTTATTCCAGGATTTTTTACAGTAATTTGTTAAGCACACCTTGAATATGATATATGAGATTAATGTTGGTCTTTTGACTTTATGTAATAATGGCTCATTTGACAAAAACCGCAGCTATCATGGCATCATCCAGAAACTTCCAACATTGTTGGCTCTTATGGATGCCAAGAACATTCTTTCTAGACAGTCACAAAATGTAATGAAGAAATCCTGAAGAATTTCAGATATCATTAAGAAAATGAATTACCGGTAACAGTAAGTTGGTGATGTCACGAAAGTAGTAATGGTTGCTACCTTGGTAATCAGTTTTTAATCTAGGCATCTCCGAATGACATTCCCCTACAGAAATTCAGCAGCTTATTTTTACATGAACACAATGTAATATTACTCCCAGAGAAACTATAAACAAAACAGGTCTTGTTGACATAGGTAAATGTATGTTAATACGTAACATTTCCTGGCAGCTGAGTGCTCATTTAATGTACTAAAATAGTCATCACCTTTATAAGTATGGTATTTATTATGTCTGTTGGACCATGCAGCTATGCTAGCCTTAGGCTATGCCAAGCTTAGCTATATTGGGAGAGTTGTTGAATTATTACAACAATAGCCAATAAAATTGTTTATCTAAATATCGCTAAAAATTGTTCACAAATTATTGTTTTAATATTATTAAACAATAATTATTTATAACTTCATCAAAAACTAAAACTCGAAAAAATGAGTCTTTTCACATGTTGGTCATTAGATATATATCTAGGAAGCAGGTGTTGCGACATCGCCTAGTTTGGGACTATCATGGAATGCCTGGACAGGAAATCCTCTAATGAAGATGTAAGTCATAAAGAGATCTCTTTAAAACTGTGTGACCTTCTTACTACTCAGGGTCAAGAATTAGCCAAAGCCTGCCTATCGAGCTTAAATCTAAACTTTTAAGAATGATTAAGAACATCTAAAATGTTTCATGTTAGGCCTATATTTCATATTCAATTTTTGTGAGACTGTCATTGATTCTACATTAGCTTAATAGCCTTAGTAGAGTGATTTAATAGACACATTTTTGACGACAATGTTTGTTTAAATCTGATAATTGCATGCCTCTTTGGAGTACAGTCGAAAAGCGATTTTTTCCAAATTTTTCGATGCTCAATTAAATTCTTGCAGAAAATTGGTGCCAGTAAACATTGCTCAATTTTGTTGAAACTTGGCATATAAATCACTAATAGCATATGGAACAAGGGCAGCCTTGTGGAGAATTGAATTTCCAAATTTTATATTTGTGGGCCACCCTAATGTATATTATATGCATATATATTATATATATATATATATATATATACTGCAGGACTGTGCAAATAGTCTATAGGCCACACATGCATGCTTATGAGTTATGCATATAGGCTATATCGTATATTACGACGCACATGCTCACATATTTATTCGTGCATATAGGCTATAATATTATGACTTCTTTCTATTCAAGAAGCTTCATTCAATCCGCGAAATTAACGCAGTCATCGTTAGCCGATAACTTTCGAGAGTTGTCTGATCTGCATGTGGCAAGCAAGCCCACTCTGGGTCCATGCACGTGGGCTCCGAGTGGGCGTCAACTATGCTTCCATGTTGTCCAAGCGGGTTCCATCTATGCAGGTATATACATGTAATGTCTAAGCATGGATGTGTTGGTAGGGGAAGAAGGGGCAAATGGGAATATGACGCCGCATCCTCCATCGACGCTATCCTCCTCCACACTCCCCCTTCCATCACTACAGATGAACGAGTCGTTGTCAGCGTCCTTTCCATGCATGCATCATGCATGTATTATATATGCACGCACACACACACACATAAAAATATCTTGTGCTCGTCCTCGTTCCGATGCCTTCCAAAACTGCATTCGAATATTCCTATGTCGATATAACACGTGACGTGACCAGGTGCAGAAGCGGTTAAATAAACGACCACCTGCCTGTTCATATATATAACTATATATATATATATTATAATATTCCACTCACAAAGATCACCAACATTTCTTTTCACTAGGCGCCCTATATGCTCTGGAATGTCAATGCGAACAAGGCCATCTTCTCAGTTCTGTCGGCAAATATCCATTTATTTTCAGAGGTTTCCACTTTATAGTTGTTAGCAAATATTTCTAAAAGCGCCACAACTATTCAGAGGCGCTCCCCCACACAAGTCAGCGCTGCCACTGACAAGTAAAAGAACTTCAGGGTTTTTGTATCAATCGGAAGAGGAAAGCCGAGGAACACACGCCTCGATTCCTATGGAAGACGCGGGTGAACTATATGGAGTATAATATATAATAGCCAAGATAAGCTTAGGTAAAACTACAAAATTGAGCAGTAGTAGCTCGGCGCAGGTGGGGACCAAGTGTAGAGTGGAGCAGCTGCAGGGAGTAATTAGACCTTACGAAAACATGTCCTAGCATAATATTATAAAGGAGTTAGGCTAAACCCCGACCAAACAGTCGCGCAGGACATGCAGCTATAAGAGCTTTACATTTCTCAATCGAATTAAGTTCTTGGTGCAATTTCCGGAGACGATAACAATTTGCATTCCTTCCCCGCCACACTCCCCTCCACCAGAAACGATGTCTAATAATTATAAGGAACTATTTGTTTATCGCGAACATCCCAAAGTAATCTGGTATGCTAAATATAAAAAGACGAATTGTAGTTTATGCATTTTGTCTACTATCTTTCTTGTTCTTGTTTTTGTTCTAGAACGGGGAAAATCTCGAGAAGAGCGTTGGCACTGAAGAGGCGTGGCCTTAATTCGGAGGATCCTCTCTCGTGAGTAGATTTTCACGCACATCCTAATCTATGCATAGATCTATGCATAGATCCATGCATAGATTCATGCGTAGATCTATGCTTAGATCTATGCACCGATATATGCCGACACACGTTAGGCTTATTATCGATGCAGCGCGCATACCGTTCGCGACAGAAGCTCGCCATTTGCGGAATTGGCTCTCGCTAATGCTCTCTAACGCCGAGGCGAATATCTTGTTTATATATAATTTTATATGTTTGCGTGCTGTAGTTATTTTCAAAAAATTGGCACGACCATCATTTTGAGTTGGTTGCCACCATCATAAATGTGTTTTACTGGTTGACGTATAGAGACTGCAAGCAAGCACGTGACGCTGACATGCATGTGCGGTGTATGATCGTCGAAGCGTGAATTCTGCTACGCATCGGTGGACTGCAGAGTCTCTGGAGTGGCATCAACGGACCGCTGACGTGACGTATTGTCTCTGCCTGTCGAAGACAATAAAAGTCTGAGCTACTACATGTAGAGACAGCAGGACATTGCAGCTTGTAACTATCAATCCAGGGCGGACCAATCGGCGGGTGGGGAGTACTAGTTAACAGGAATGGGAAGGAAGATGAGAGAAGAGGAGAAAGGAATGGAGAAATAAAGGGCTTGGGGGCCCCAATATGAAATCCGCCACTGACGACTGCATGCCCGTGATTTTGGGCTTGGTATGTTTCACTCGACTGTCGTGCATGGTGGTATTTGCTGTTCAACGTCACTGTGTGGTAACAACTAACAAAGACCATTAGCGACGCCCTCCTCCTTTATCCAGGCTTGGGACTGGCACTGGCAGAGTGCGACCCGTGGCATCGTCATTCTCATTCATCAGGTCGACGTCGGTCGGGATGTTGTCCTGGATATAGTGGACGCGTTGACAGACGCATGTCAACGCTGAACGAGTGTGGGGGCCCGATGTGGGTGGGGGTAATGGGGTGGCCTTCAGTTTGCGGTCAGCATGTCCCAGCTGGCTCATAAATCAGTCGATCGTTGTGGGACTCTGCCAATCTTTCTCCTGAGGTTCACGTGGTCCTTCGAAGTGTTCCCTTCCAGGCAGTCCATCTCCCCTCTTATAAGGTGAATTCCTTCCCTCAGAGAAAATTCTTTTCTCTGTCTCTCTCTCTTTCAGAAATTCAGAGACACACAATCGATCACTGAGCTTCAGTCGATTTCCATTTTCAGTTTCGATGTAATTTTTAACTGTTCCTCGATATATTATTAATCAGAGGCAAGACTCGTTCTTCACTTGGTCCTCTATACTAAATATATATTGTAATTGTGTAATTGTAATTGAACATTTATATAGCACCACTTCAAGAGAACTCATATATCATGAGCGCATCTGAGTTGTTTCTTGAAGGGGCGCTATATAAATGCTTTGAATGAATGAATGAATGAATGAATGAATGAATGAATGAATGAACGAACGAATGAATGAATGAATGAACGAATGAATTCTTGAAGTGAATGAATGAATGAATGAATTCTTGAAGTGAATGAATGAATGAATGAATGAATGAATGAATGAATGAACGAATGAATGAATGAATGAATGAATGAATGAACGAATGAATGAATGAATGAATGAATGAATGAATGAATGAATGAACGAATGAATGAATGAATGAATGTATGAATGAACGAATGAATCATGGATCGATCCAATACATCAGCAAATAAAAGAATCATCGAGATCGATGAAGATTGCAAATGACCGCGCAAAGAATTCGATCATTCATTTAGTAAGTTGATCAGTCACTCTGCATGGCAGTATAAGCCAATAAGTCAGTCAATCGATCAGTCAATGAGCCAGTCAGTCCGATATTGAGTCAACACAGACTCAGATTCACACATACATGTACATGTATATACCCATGCACGTCTATTCATCCATGTCTAGATGCTTAGCCAATATTGAGGCACATGTCGTGGTTTCTCAGCCTTAAATGTGCAGAGCGTGATGCCCGTCGTTTCTCCTCCAAACCATAGAACACTTTTTCTTCAGCTGTTACCCTACGCATATTAAGAATCACGAGTCGCCATGAGGACCTGCTGAGGTTTTGTTTTCTCAATCTATGCGTGAAGCGGATATTAGCATCGGGTAGGAGACGAGTTTTTATTTCCGATTTCAGGTTTCTACGCAGCCACGTTTCGTTCAATTTAAGAAATAAGAAATCGGTTTTGATTGTTTGCAAGACTTGTCTGTGTGCGTCAGCACACGCCATGCACACACAATACGCACACGTGGAGATGAACTGACAATAAGAAGGTTTCTGTTCAATACGTAAACTTGGCAGGAGATGACTGAATGGCAAAACGCTGGCACAAAGATCAGAAAGATGCGGGTTCGATACCCGCAAGCATGCACCATAAGTTCTTGACTCAGCCTTCCACTCCATAGGGGGCTGACAATGTAAAATGAGCAGTATAGGACAGATGAGCGCATTATCATCTGCTATACTACATGATGTAAGCTTATAGCCTATCATGGAACCTTAATGAATATTTGTCAGTTATAGTAACAGGTAAACGAATATTATACATGTATAATAGGAGTCATTGAAACCGTGACAAGCACAATAAAAACGTCGGTGTTTATCATTTGCTTGTCTCACCTTTTTTGCGTTTCCTTTCTGTGTTTCTTCACAAAAAGCATGCCTTTCTTTCTCCCTTTTCATTTTCTTTCCTCCGT
Source organism: Lumbricus rubellus (assembly GCA_945859605.1). Taxonomy (NCBI): domain Eukaryota; kingdom Metazoa; phylum Annelida; class Clitellata; order Crassiclitellata; family Lumbricidae; genus Lumbricus; species Lumbricus rubellus. The sequence continues at coordinate 35,786,573 of OX243812.1, forward strand.
TCTGCATGATATTATATCCGTCAGTTTTAAAATACTTTCCGTGCAGCCAATTTAAAAATTTCAGGCCATCGAAATTGTTCGTGAAACTGATGGTAAACTACGTGAGAACAGAACCGCCATTGGCCGGTAAGTAGCAATTTAACTTTTCGTTTATTAAGCACATGTATAACTAGCTGCTCGCAAAAGAATCTATGGCGTGGACTCCGTGGAGTAATTGTGAGTGAAGTACAAAGACCCCTGTACATAGCAGCCGTCTGAATGGAGTCTCAAACACCCAATATTCGTGTTGCCTTTCGCTTGGCTATCGAGTGGCGCTTTAGAAGTTTGAAGTTGACGCTTCGGCCACCGTGTGGTTCCCCACCCAATTTTCTTAACGGTGACGTATGCAACGTTTAATTAGACCCGATTTTGTTTATGCGATTTATCTAATTAGCGTATAATAATCTGTCCATGTCAAATCGTATAATTATGGTTTTGGTTAGCAGGCGCAACGTTATTCTGAGGAGTTCTCTTGAAGTGGCGCTATATAAATTTTCGATTACAATTACAATGTAAATGAAGGTATACATGTAGGTCCATACGTGTTTTAAACAAAAGATTGTGAGAATCTCCCCGGTTACAGTAGTGTCTACGTTCACCAGACTATACATATATATGGACACTGAAGGAACCGTTACAACACGTGCATGCAACGTGCGCTGAAGCACGCAACTTCTTGAGCAACCGTTGCATCAAAGGATGAGTTATGATGATACACGTAGCTATATACAGGAGAGGAGACGACGACGACGATGATGATGATGACGACGACGACGACGAGTCGATGACGACGATGATGACGACGACGACTAACCGGTCGATGGCATTAGATCCGTTCTCGAGTAATTCTGATGAATTATACACGTCGTCCGTATACCCTATATATAGGCTATATGTATATGTTTAATGTGTATACCGTATAATAAATTATGTATATGTATATTGCATATGTATATGTATATTTATTATATATTGCACGTTCAACTCTCCGGAGACTGCAGTGTGGCTCCAGCCACCAACACACGGCCTATAATTGAGGCGTTGAGCGCCAGAGTGGCCTAACCTCTAGGAGGGGTTAGGCCACTCTGGCGCTCAACGCCTCAATTGATCTCAAGCATAGCGATGACTTACTGCATG